>JXCR01108105.1:0-15228 GCA_002079205.1 Phalaenopsis hybrid cultivar | reverse complement strand
TTTTTTGATTGGATAATTCAGCCAAACCATTTGTCTGAGGATGATAAGCAGTAGCAATCCTATGATTTATATGATATTTCTTTAATAAATTCTCAATAATGGCATTTCTGAAACGACTTCCCCCATTAGTAATGTTAACTCTCACATCCCAAATCTACAAAATATGTTTGTTTTCAAAAATTTTGCAACACTTTGAGCATCACATCAAGGCAAAGCAACAACTTCTATTCATTTGGATACATAGTCCACTGTTAATAGAATACATAAATTTCCGAAAGTTGGTATAAATGGTCCCATGAAATCTAATCCCCAAACATCAAATATTTCAACTTCTAGCATATAATTAAGTGGCATCTCATTTCTTCTAGAAATATTGTCACTCTTTGACATCTATCACAAGTTTTGATATAAGAATTAACATCTCTAAAAATTATAGGCCAATAAAATCTATGTTGTAGAATTTTCTTTGTTGTTTTATCAACACCAAAATGTCCCCAAAAATCAGAATTATGACATTTTTGGATAATTTCATAAGTTTCTTCTAGTGGTGCACATCTTCAAATGATCAGATCCTTTCCTTATTTATATAAATATAGGTCATCCTAAAAATAAAGCTTCAGAAATAAATTTCCTCATTTGTTGGTATGTTATTCCATTGGGTTTAAGATCACTAACAATATAGTTCATAATGTCAGCATACCACGGAACACGCCACTCATTACAGTGACCAATTTTTCATCTTGAAAATGTTAATTAATTTCTTTTTCAAAACAGAGTATTTTTTCTAATTCAAGCCTGGAGAAATGATCAGCAATTTGATTTTCAGTTCCCTTTCGATCTAGTATTTCAAAATCAAATTCTTGTAAAAGAAGAATCCATCTTATAAGTCTCTGTTTAGTATCCTTCGTTTTCATTAAGTACTTAATAGCATAATGATCTGTATGCACTATACAATGAGCTCCAATCAAATATGATCTAAATTTATCAAAGACATATATTATTGTTAATAAAACTTTTTCAGTTGTTGTATAATTAATTTGAGTTTCATTAAGAGTTTTACTAGCATAGTAAATAACTTTGAAAATTTTATCATACCTTTGTCCTAAAACAGCTCCAATAGCATAATCACTTGCATCACACATAAGTTCAAAAGGTTTTTCCCAATTTGGTGAAACTATAATTGGTGCAGTGATTAATTTTTCTTTTAATAATTTAAAAGCTTTTAAGCATTTCTCATCAAAATTGAAAATTGCATCTTTCTCCAATAAATGGCATAAGGGTTTAGCAATCTTTGAAAAGTCCTTAATATATCGCTTGTAGAATCCAACATGTCCTAAAAAACTCCTAATTTCCCTTAAATTTGTTGGATAAGATAAATTATCGATCAGTTGAATTTTAATAGGATCTACTTCCATACCATTTTCTGATATTTGATGACCAAATACAATTCCTCCTACCATAAATTGGCATTTTCCCAGTTAAGGACTAAATTTGTTTCTTCACTGCGCTTAAGAAATTTAGATAAATGTTCTAAACATGAGAAAAATGAAGTTCAAAATACTGAAAAGTCATCCATAAAGACTTCAATCACTTTTTCAAATAAATCACAAAAAATTGCCATCATACATCTCTAAAATGTAGCAGGGGCATTACATAAACCAAAGGGCATTCTTCTAAAAGCAAAGTACCATAAGGACTGTAAAAGTTGTTTTCTGTTAATCCCTAGGAGATATTTGAATTTGGTGATAACTGATATATCCATCCAGAAAACAAAAGTGTTTATGTCCAGCTAGTCTATCCAACATTGGATCTATAAAGGGTGGTGGAAAATGATCTTTCCTAGCGGCAATATTTAATTTTCTATTATTAATGCATATTCTCCCACCCTGTAACTTGTCTAGTAGGTATTAACTCATTATGCTCATTCACAGTTACAATTACTCCTTCTTGTCTAGTAGGTATTAACTCATTATGCTCATTCACAGTTACAGTTACTCCTCCTTTCTTATCCTGTAATTTGTCTAGTAGGTATTAACTCATTATGCTCATTCACAGTTACAATTACTCCTTTCTTAGGAACAAACTGATTGGACTAACCCATGCACTATCTGAAATAGGATAGATAATTTCAGCATCTAACCACTTTAAAATTTCTTTCTTAACCACTTCTTTCATAACATGATTCAATTTCCTTTGTGGATCAGCCCTAGGTTTGCAGTTTTCTTCCAGATTAATTGTATGCATACAAATTGAATGACTGATTCCTTTAATATCAGTAATTGTCCATCCGAAGGATTTCTTAAAATTTTGTAGAATTTTCATCAGCTTTTCTTCTTCTTCCTTTGTTAACTTCAAAGAAATTATAACAGGTAAAGTAGAGGAATCTTCTAAAAAGGCATATTTTAAATGTTCAGGAAGTAATTCAACTCAAGTTATGGAGGTTTTCAATAGATGGACAAAATGATTTATCTTTGTGTATCGTGCNTAATAATTTAAAAGCTTTTAAGCATTTCTCATCAAAATTGAAAATTGCATCTTTCTCCAGTAAATGGCATAAGGGCTTAGCAATCTTAGAAAAGTCCTTAATAAATCGCATGCACAATCCAACATGTCCTAAAAAACTCCTAATTTCCCTTAAATTTGTTGGATAAGATAAATTATCGATCACTTGAATTTTAACAGGATCTACTTCCATACCATTTTCTGATATTTGATGACCAAATACAATTCCTCCTTCTACCATAAATTGACATTTTCCCAGTTAAGGACTAAATTTGTTTCTTCACAGCGCTTAAGAAATTTAGATAAATGTTCTAAACATGAGAAAAATGAAGTTCAAAATACTGAAAGGTCATCCATAAAGACTTCAATCTCTTTTTCAATTAAATCACAAAAAATTACCATCATACATCTTTAAAATGTAGCAGGGGCATTATATAAATCAAAGGGCATTCTTCTAAAAGCAAAGTACCATAAGGACTGTAAAAGTTGTTTTCTGTTAATCCCTAGGAGATATTTGAATTTGGTGATAATTGATATATCCATCCAGAAAACAAAAGTATTTATGCCCAGCTAGTTTATCCAACATTAGATCTAGAAAGGGTGGTGGAAAATGATCTTTCCTAGCGGCAATATTTAATTTTCTATAATTAATGCATATTCTCCACTCTGTAACTTGTCTAGTATGTATTAACTCATTATGCTCATTCACAGTTACAGTTAATCCCCTTTCTTAGGAACACAGTGAATTGGACTAACCCATGCACTATCCGAAATAGGGTAGATAATTTCAGCATCTAACCACTTTAAAATTTCTTTCTTAACAACTTCTTTCATAACAGGATTCAATTTCCTTTGTGGATCAGCCCTAGGTTTGCAGTTTTCTTCCAAATTAATTGTATGCATACAAATTGAATGACTGATTCCTTTAATATTAGTAATTGTCCATCCGAAGGATTTCTTAAAATTTTGTAGAATTTTCATCAGCTTTTCTTCTTCTTCCTTTGTTAAATTCAAAGAAATTATAACAGGTAAAGTAGAGGAATCTCCTAAAAAGGCATATTTTAAATGTTCAGGAAGTAACTTCAACTCAAGTTATGGAGGTTTCAATAGATGGACAAAATGATTTATCTTTGTGTATCATGTCTAAAATTTCAAAACTTTCTTGAACATAACTTGAATCTTCCTTAAAAAGGTTTACACATTGATCTAATTCCTCTTCTTGCTCGTGTTTCAAATCTTTCTCTTCAGATTTTTCTTCATAAGTAGTCTTAAAATGACATTCGCTCAGATATCATATAACATCCATTTTATAGCATTCATCATCTTTACCTTTTGCAGGGTATTTCATTGATTTCGAAATGTTAAAAGTAGCAGTTTGATCATTGACGCACATTATTAATTCCTTTTTCTGCACATTTATCATTGCTCTTCCTGTGGCTAGGAAAGGTCTCCCAAAATGTTCGATTTCTCTTTATATTCCTCCATATCTAGCACAATGAAATCAACAGGAAAGATAAATTGATCCACTTTCACCAAGACATCTTCTATAACTCTTTTAGGATATGTTATTGAACAATCTGCTAACTGCAGAGTTACAGTAGTAGGGGTTATTTCTCCTAATCCCAATCTTTTAAATATTGATAATGACATAAGGTTAATGCTTGCACCAAAATCACATAAAACTTTCTCATAAAATATGTCTCCTATTGCACATGGAATTGTAAAGCTACCAGGATCTTTAAGCTTTTCCGGAAGTTTCTTTTGAATTATAGCACTGCACTCCTCAATAAGTGCAAACGCTCTCATTATCTTCAAACTTCCTTTTCTATTGAGAATATCCTTCATAAACTTTACATAGCTTGACATTTATTCTAAGGCTTCAGCAAATGAAATATTGATTGTAAGCTTTTTAAATATTTCTAGAAATTTTGAAAATTTCTTATCCAACTTCTGTTGTCGAAGTCTCTGAGGAAATGGAGGTGGTGGTTTTTGTAAATCAATTTTTGGCGGAGAAATAGGTCCTTAAGAATCTTTCAGAGCATCCTCTTTTGATTCTTCAATTTTTTCTCTCTCTACTTCAATCTCTTTTTGAACCCTACCTTCTAACTCTCTTCCGCTTCTAAGTTTTATGGCTTTAACTTGCTCTTTATTCTGATCTTTTAGATTTGATTTAGTATTACTAATAAGTGTTCCTTGGGATCTATTACTTAATGAACTTGCGATTTGCCCAAGTTGTTTCTCAATATTTCTAATTGTAGCTCATTGACTTTATAACAGATTACCCATTTGTAACACCACTTCTTCTATAAAAAACTTCTTATCCTTAAAATGTGTATTATTGTTCATACCTGGAGGATAAGTAGATATATAATTATCATTCCCATGATTGTTCCAGTTTCCTAATGGGTTTACTTGGTTGTTCCCCCATTGCTGATTATTACCACCTGAATTGTTATTCTAGTTAAATTTAGGATGGTTCTTCCAACCTGGGTTATAATAATTGAAATATGAGTTTTTTTGCTTATTATTTATGGTATTCAAAGTTTCTAATGATGCTTGAGAATCTACCATTTGGCCTAATGGAGTCTCTTCAATTATGGAAATTGGTTGAGAAAAATTCATTTCAAATTGGTCTAACTTCCTTGAAATTCCAGCAACTTGATTTGCTAACATAATAAATGCATCAGTTTCATGAATATTAGCTACTTTCTTTGGATTCACTCTCTCAGAAGGCCATTGAAAATTATTGGTAGGCATTTATTCAATTAAAGCATAAGCGTCATGAAATGGTTTTGACATCAATGAACCACCAGCAACAACATCAATAATAGATCTAAGAGAACAAATTAATCAATTATAAAAGGTTTGTATTATTAACCAATCTGGTATAACATGGAGTAGATACTTTTTAAGAGTTATTTAAATCGTTCTCATGCTTCATAAATAGATTCCCCTTCAAATTGATAAAAAGATGTAATATCATTTATAAGCTTCGCAGTTTTTATTGGTGGAAAATCTTTAGCAAGGATTATTTGTGCTAAATCACCCCAAGTTATGACAGATCCAGGTGCTAACGAATTCAACCACATCTTGGCTTTGNCTACCAGGGTCTTTAAGCTTTTCAGGAAGTTTCTTTTGAATTATAGCACTGCACTCCTCACTAAGTGCAAAAGTCTTATTATCTTCAAACTTCCTTTTTTCTATTGAGAATATCCTTCATAAACTTTACATAGCTTGTCATTTATTCTAAGGCTTCAGCAAATGGAATATTGATTGTAAGCTTTTTAAATATTTCTAAAAATTTTGAAAATTCCTTATCCAACTTCTGTTGTCGAAGTCTCTGAGGAAATGGAGGTGGTGGTTTTTGTAAATCAATTTTTGGTGGAGAAATAGATCCTTAAGATTCTTTCGGAGCGTCCTCTTTTGATTCTTCAATTTCTTCTCTCTTTATTTCAATCTCTTTTTGAACCCTACCTTCCAACTCTCTTCCACTTCTAAGTTTTATGGCTTTAACTTGCTCTTTATTCTGATCTTTTAGATTTGATTCAGTATTACTAATAAGTGTTTCTTGGGATCTATTACTTAATGAACTTGCGATTTGCCCAAGTTGATTCTCAATATTTCTAATTGTAGCTCCTTGACTTTATAACAGATTACCCATTTGTAACACCACTTCTTCTATAGACAACTTCTTATCCTTAAAATATGTATTATTGTTCATACCTGGAGGATAAGTAGATCTATAATTATCATTCTCATGATTGTTCTAGTTTCCCAATGGCTTTACTTGGTTGTTCCCCCATTGCTGATTATTATCACTTGAATTGTTATTCTAGTTAAATTTAGGATGGTTCTTCCAACCTGGGTTATAATAATTGAAATATGGGTTATTTTGCTTTTTATTTATGGTATTCAAAGTTTCTAATGATGCTTGAGAATCTACCATTTGGCCTAATGGAGTCTCTTTAATTATGGAAATTGGTTGAGAAAAATTCATTCCAAATTGGTCTAACTTCCTTGAAATTCCAGCAACTTGATTTGCTAACATAATAAATGCATCAGTTTTATGAATATTAGCTACTTTCTTTGGATTCACTCTCTCAGAAGGCCATTGAAAATTATTGGTAGCCATTTATTCAATTAAAGCATAAGAGTCATGAAATGGTTTTGACATCAATGAACCACCAGTAGCGACATCAATAATAGATCTAAGAGAACAAATTAATCAATTATAAAAGGTTTGTATTATTAAACAATCTGGTATAACATGGAGTGGATACTTTTTTAAGAGTTATTTAAATAGTTCCCATGCTTCATAATAGATTCCCCTTCAAATTGATAAAAAGATGTAATATCATTTCTAAGCTTCGCAGTTTTTTTATGGTGGAAAATCTTTAGCAAGGATTATTTGTGCTAAATCACCCCAAGTTCTGACAGATCCAGGTGCTAACAAATTCAACCACATCTTGGCTTTGTCCCTCAGTGAGAAAGGAAATAACCTAAGTCCTATGGCATCATCTGAAACACCATCATATTTAAATGTAACACACAATTCTATAAAATTAGTAAGATGTAAATTTATCTTCAGTTGGTGATCCCCCAAACTGATTATTTGATATCATTTAGATAATAGCAGGTTTAAGCTCAAATTTGGTGATCCCCCAACTGATTATTTGATATCATTTGGATAATAGCAGGTTTAAGCTCAAATGAATTAGCCACTACAGTAGATTTTTGAATACTACAATATTAAATGAATTAGCCACTACAGTAGGTTTTTGAATACTATAATGAAGTTCATCTACAGTAGGATGAATAATAGTTTTAAGCTCAAATGAATTAGCCACTACAGTAGGTTTTTGAATACTACAATGAATTTCATCTACAATAGGGTTGACAAATGAATTAGCCACTACAGTAAGTTTTTGAATACTGCAATGAAGTTCATCAACAGTAGGGTTGACATAATTCTTAAAGGTCTAAACTCTTGATGAATTTCAGCATTTTGATTATTTTGGTTTGCCATTTCTGTATTTTTTTTTGGATTTTTTAAGATTTTTATTTTTTTTTTATTTTTCTGATTTTTCTAATAGTTATTTCTAATTCAGAATCGTAGGGCACTCTNTATATATATATATATATATATATATATATTGGGATACTACGCAAGTATACGTATTGTTATTAAGTAATATTAGACTTTTTGATTAAGACCTGAATATCGAACCCATAGGGAAGATTTTGCAATATACACTTTTTAGAAAATGTTTCTATTTTTAAAAACATATTACTTAAACTAAAAATGATTTTTATAGGAATTTAAATATTTTTGATTTTTTTGATATTTTAACGAAAGAGTAACAACTTAAAAAATGTAATTAAAGTTTTTGTACAAGAAAAGTATTTAATATGAAAATATCTTTCTTCTTATCATGAATCTGTAATAAGTATAGGAATTATGTTGTGTAAGTATGTAAATTGTGTTGTGCCAAATAGAGCAATAATATTCTTTGCCCTTACTAGAAATGTTATAAAGAACATTGTTTAATTTAAAGTTTGAATGGCTCGGAAGACCAAAGATACTAGCTCTCAAACTAGAGCTCCTTCGATTCCCTCCACCTAGGGGCTAATAATTTTGTATTAGAACCTAAAATAATAAACCTNAATGAATTAGCCACTACAGTAGGTTTTTGAATACTACAATGAAGTTCATCTACAGTAGGATTGACATAATCTTTTAAAGGTCTAAACTCTTGATGAATTTCAGCATTTTGATTATTTTGGTTTGCCATTTCTGTATTTTTTTTGTATTTTTCAAGATTTTTAATTTTTTTTAGTTTTTCTGATTTTTCTAATAGTTATTTCTAATTCAGAATCGTAAGGCACTAATCCTTCAGAACTTGAACTACGCATATACTAAAATAAAATAAAATAAAATAAAATAAAACATACAAAATAAGATACAATATGTAAAGTTTAAATAAGACTTTTTTAAAAATAGAAATTTGCTTAGTTTTCTTCACCGGCAACGGCGCCAAAAACATGNAAAAAGGATAAAGTAAATAAAAAGTGGTTCCTGAAAATCTCTCCGAACTAACTCCCCAGAGAAGAACTTTTAAAACTTGTCAATATTTTTAGGACTCACACTTTTTCAGACTTTTTCAGGACTCTTTTCTAAGTCCTCTCTTCTTTCTTTTATAATTTTCCAAGAGGTTCCTTGGGATCTCTTCAAAATGTGTCTTGATTCGATGTATTTGCCCAATAGAACATCCTTTCATGATAATTTTCGTCCATGGTGGTTACAACCACCTATTAAGCCAATGTGTGCCTAAAAAAGCTCTTCAAAATTTGTGAAAATTGATTTTACTCGTCTAGTAACTTCCATTGGCGCTTAAGCGCGGGGTCTCGGCGCTTAGGCGTGACCTTCTCTGTTTAATTGGCGCGTAAGCGTTGGATCGGGCGCTTAGGCGCTAAAACTCTTTTGCACAAATTTTCACATTTTTGCTCCAAATTTGATCTTTTTTCACTCCTCTAAGCATTTTTTCTATTTTTACTTGTATCAGCAAAACACACAAATATCTTCCATTAAAGCGCAATATCTCAAAAATAGGTATAAAAATGTGTCTAAAACATAATATAATTTAGGTGTATCAGTTTGCTTTTTCACTTCTTTGAGCATTTTTTCCATTTTTACTTGTATCTGTAAGAAAAACACAAAAATTCCTTCCATTAAAGCGCAATATCTCAAAAATAGGTATAAAAATGTGTCTAAAAATACTATATATTTTAGGTGTATCAGGAGCCAAATCTTCTTTTGGCACTTTGGTGCCAAGGGAACTCGTGCCTTGGTGTCTGACCCAGATTTGGTCTTGGTTTCTTAATTTGGAATTTTTGATCCTCCTAAAGTCCTTAATCACAGGCATTAAGCACATCTACATTATCTTATGCTAAAGATAAATGAGGAGCACTCATCCCCCATCTCATCACATCTCCCTTCTCTACTTCAAAATCTCCAACAAATTCTCCTTCTATATGACTGTTGGGTGCTTATACAAACTTTTTGTAAGGATATTGTGATCCACATAGCACCTTTAAGATTTGCTTGTGTTGCCAACCTTTAAGCACTATATTGTCCAATAAAGTATGCACCTTTGTCAGTTCAATGAAAAAATCATTTACAAGCCCCTCTGATAGTTGGTCTAACAAACCATCATAATAGAAGAATGGGGTAAAAAATAAGAAATATAGAGTTAAGATGGATGTCTCCTATGCCTAAACTCAACATGTTCCTGTAAATTGACATGGCTAAAAATGTACTACTTTTTATATGTATTTAATGCTCATTTTTAGTGATATTACACTTTTATTGAAAGTATTTTATAATTTTTATTATAGGTACAATAAGTTAATAAATTGGAACAAATGGACCGAAAATGGAGCAAAGAAGAAAATTTTGTTTTGGCGCCTAGGCGCTAGGATCTGGCACTTAGGTCTCAGGCAGTTAATTCATTTATTGAGAAGTCTGGTGCCTAAGAGCTACAATTGGGCATCTTGGTGCCAGAAACTGACATGGCATTTTTTTAAGCATTTTGGACAAAATTTCAAAGGTTTGTGTGGGAAGTGTGTCTCTTCTAGTGGGGGGTGTGTCTATTGTAGTGAGGAGGATGTAGATGACATTAAAGGTGAAGATTTTTAGTGCAGGAGAAGAGAAAAAGTAAGAGATTTCTTTCATTCATTGCATTTCTGAGGGATATTCAAGTAAAATTGTAAGGAGAGTTGAGAATTCTTCAAAGGAACTTCAGAAGATTTGCTTGGGGAGGAGTTTGAGATAAGTGTTTGGTAGTTTTGTTTAAATTTTGTTAAAATTTATTTTGTAAACCTTATTTTAAATATCAATTCATGTGTTGTTATATTTTTTCCATGAAATCTTAGTAGTTTTCTTTATATTTCCCTTGTGATAAGAAATAATTATTTGTAGGATTATAATTGTTTAGAATTGCTTTAATTTCAATATTGTGTTTGTATATTACTTTATGGTTAATTTACTTATTTAATTTGACCAATTCATAAGTTAAAAAATATTAAGAAAACTTAATAACTCAAAATGACTATGCTTTTCCTCAATTAGTAATTACTACACTAACCTTTAGAATGAAGAAAAAAGTAATTTTAGGGTGAGTGCAAATAAATAGTGAAATAAGTTTGGATGGGTATAAATTGGTGATTCTAAGTTGACAGACTACAACCTAAACAAATTTGATCTAGGTTTTGGAACTTAAAGCTAAGTTAGCTAAATTGAGGGCTTACATGGGCACTCTAGGGTGACAGACTAGAATCTACCCAACATAACCAAGGATTTAGGAACTTAACTCCAGGTTAGACAATGTTTTTTATGCACTCAAAAGAGGGTAAAGAATATGTATACTCCTGTTTGACACAAAACTACATTTAAATTTATAAACATTTGATTTCTACATTGATTATAATCTCATTGCAAGGAGAAGGACTTCCATATACTTTGAACTCTTCTACATAAAGCTAGTTTAGAAACACTTAACATTTTATTTAAGTTTATAAATAGAATTAGTAGGCATTAGTACTCCTAAAACATAATTTTGATATTTATTTCTAGATAAGTTACATGCAATTTAAGTAGAGTATTACTAAGTCTATGAAAAAAAATTTTCCTTCCTTGTGGGATCGATACTTTGAACTAAAGAAATTCAAATATTACTTGAACGATACGTGCAATTGCATTTTTAACCTAGTGAATTTGTGAATTCAATAATTAGAAAATATATTTTAAAATTAGTAATACCTACATTACTAGAAGCAACTGCTATAAACAGATAAATATATATTATCAGCACTGAACCAGCGGATCATAAATCCTTATGTTTTATTGAGAACTAGGGTGCAACATACTTAGTTGATTTTACTATGAAAATATACATACTAAAATTAAGTACAACGAGAAGAATAAGGATTCACTTTCTGCCAGTTTACTCAATATTAATAAAGTTAAAGCACTACAAACTTAATCATTAACACACAAATACAAACAATTCACACAATAACAAACAACAACACAAACACAAATACAAACTTAGGTTGTTTCCCAATAAACACTTGATTTAACGTCCTCAGCCAGACGAATCCAAATATTTAGTCAAGTTGATCCAACATTAAAATCTCATTTATCGTCTGTCTCTTTCCTTCTAAGTAGGGTTTAAGTCTCTATCCATTCACTTTAAATACCCAACCACTCTTAGGATCTTTAATATCAATTATACTGAAAGGATAAACTTTTACCACAACAAATGGTCCGGACTACTTGACTTAAGTTTTTCGAGAAATAATTTCAATTGTGTATTATACAATAAAACCTCCTATCCATGCTCAAAATCATTCCTAAAAATAGTTTTATTCAACCACTCTTTTATTTTCTCTTTATAAATTCTCACATTTCATAAGATCTTGTCTAATTTCATCAAGTTCATTTAACTGTGGTAATCTTTTCTCACCAACATCCTTCAATTTGTAATTGAACTCTTTAATGCCCAAATAAGCTTTGTGTTCTAAGTATTCTGGTAACTGACAAGCTTTATCAAATATGAGCCTATATGAAGATATCCATATAAGTGTTTTATAAGCAGTTCTATAAGCCCATAATGCATCATCTAATTTCAAAGACCAATCCTTTGTATTATGATTAACAATTTTTTTCTAAAATCCTTTTGATTTCTCTGTTAAATACTTCTGCTATATTACTCATTTGAGGATGATATGTTGTGACAATCCTATGTTTAATTCCATACTTAGTCTCTAATGTCTCAATTTTTCTATTCGTAAATGGGCCACCTAATCACTAATGATCACTCTAAGCATACCAAATCCACTAAATATATCTCTTTTTAAGAATTTTGCAGCACTTTGAGCATCACAATTTGAAAGAGACAACGTCAATCCATTTCAAGACATAGTCCACAACTAACAAAATATTTAAATTCCCTAAAGATGGTACAAGGAACCCATAAAGTCTAAATCTCAAACAAAAAAAATGCAATCTGCAAAGTAAAATTAAGGGACATTTTATCACACTTAGAAATATTGTATGCTCTTTGACATCTATCACAAATTTTAATACATTCGTTCACATTCTATTAACTCCAAAATTTCCTCCAAACTTTGAATCAAGACCTTTCTTAATACTTTCAAGGGTTTCTTCTACGAGTAACATCTCCTAAACACGTGATCCTTACATTTTTTATAAAGGTATGAGTCGTCCCAAAAGTAATATCTAGCATCATGGATGGATTTCTTTTGTTGATGGTATGTCAGACCATATGACATAATATCAATAACTATAAAATTTTTTATGTCAGCATACCACGGAATATGTCATTTAGTAATAACAAACATTTTTTCATCAGGAAAATTATCATTGATCTCATTTTCATAATCACATGAATTCCCTTGATCTAGTCTTGATAAATGGTCCGCTACTTGATTCTTAGTACATTTCCTATCCACATTTCGAAATCAAATTCTTGCATCAAAAGAATTCATCTAATCAATCTCGGTTTGACGTCCATTTTTGACATCAGATATTGAATTGTGCCAATATCAGCAATATATTTTGTTTCAATCAAATAAGTCCAAAATTTATCAAAAACATATACTATAGCCAATAGCACTTCTCAGTAGTGTATAATTAATTTGAACTTAATTAAGAGTTTTATTGGTATAGTATATAGTTTTAAGCATCTTATCAAGCTGTTGTCCTAATACTGTCTTGATAACATAGTCACTACTCACTTGCATCGGACATTAACTCAAATGGTTTTCCCTAATCAGGTGATATAATAACAAAAGTAATTACTAACCTCTCTTTTATATTATTAAAGACATTTAGACATTTATGATCAAAATTAAATAGAACGTCCTTTTCAAAGAGAAGACATAAATGTTTAACTATTTTAAGAAAGTTCTTAATATTATCACATATAGAATTCAATATGTTTCAGAAAACTTCTAATTACTCTCACAATAATAGATAGAAACAATTTTAAATTACTTGAATTTTTGTATTAATAATATGCTATCAAATATGGCCTTCACGTTTTAGATGAAAATTATGTAAAAACCCCTGAAAATACAAGTGAGAAACGTATCTTTTCCTTCCGCTGTCCTGCCCCAAACTTTCGCATATCCTCCCGTCCCTCGCTCTCCCGGTTCGCCCAAACCGTCACCTTCGTGACCGAATCCTCGCAATACCCTAGACCCTAAACCCTAAGACATTGAAAATTCTCATCTCTCCTCCTTCAGCTCTGCTCCTACCCGAAATCATTGAGGAAGGAAGGTAACCCTCGTCTTTCACCCCATTCCTCGGATTTACGAAATCCCGGATTTAAGGCAAAACTGAGGAAAAACGGGAGGATTTAAAATGTTATTTTTGCTGGTTGGTGGATTTAGGTTAATTCCCGCGCAAAGCCATAAAGCATTCCGTTGAGGTTCAGTTATCCTGTTCACGCTCAAATAGAATTTCTGCTTTTTAGGAGATTCAAGCTTTAGCATTCCCCCTCATGTTTAAGTTTGCAAATCTTCAATCTTGGGCTTATGGTTGATTCAAGTATACCATATCACAGTTTGGAGGTTCAACATCTTTTTAAATGCTTCTTTTTAGGGGAATCGCAAAGATACTTATTATACAGAAATTCGTTACTTGATAGAGCTAAATAATGGCAGATCTCTCGACATATTGAATTACATAAGTTTATGTGACTACTTTCGTTCAACTATTTTTATACTATTAAGCTTCGGTGATTTCATCGTTTCTTGCAGTGACAACTCTCATTCTCCCGAAAATTGGTTAGTGAAAGCCAAAGGAGGATTGTTTAACATCTTCTGGGACATCCTACTCTATCACGTAACAGAGGGGGACGCATAACCCTGTTGAAAAGATAAATGAAAGGGGAAGTCAAAGGTGGGAAGGGAAGGAGCTTCCCGGTGGATCCAAATCTCCAAAGGTGGGTCTGCCAGAATTGCCGCCATGCTCTCTGCGCTGTTGATGCGGACTCCTATACCCACAAGTTCTTCAGTGATCCATCTCGCTCTGGTGAGGGCTTGGCCTTATTTTTCCTCAATGTTTTGGTTATTCTCGTTTCCATTTCTTATTTGGAGAAACCATTCAAATTTTATTTCTTACACGACCAATCTACTAATGAAAATCTTGATTTCATTCTAGTGAGGAAGTACATTTTTTGTTTGTTTGTTTTTTTAGGAATTAAGTTTATGTTCAAATTTTGACTTTGTAAATTCTCTTTTGCTTTGGATTCGAAGAAATCTCTTTTGATTACTGTTTATTGATTATCCGTTTTATATAAAATCTGGGTATTTTTCACAAGCTTCTTAGTTTATAGTGTTTTCCTTGTTTATGCTTATACCTTTTGTTAGAAAAAAAGAGTAAAATGCTTGGGGGATGTAGATAGCATAAGTCCATCGAACGAAATCAGTAAAATAAGCTTATAGAGGGTTAAAAGTTCATCAAGGGATGGAGGAGAGAGGGAGAAGGGGTAGAGAGAGAGAGAGAGACATAAAACCTTTAGATGCTCTAGTTCGTAAAATAGAGAAGGGAGAGATGAATGGAGCTTACAAACATACATATGTTATTGTGGTGGATTAATTATAGTGGCAGGGAGGAGGGAGAGGCATACAAACATGCAT
>JXCR01108090.1:43976-58431 GCA_002079205.1 Phalaenopsis hybrid cultivar | reverse complement strand
TTTTACACAATTGGCTTTCACCTAAAAGCTCCTAACAAAAATAGATCATGAATTATATTTCTTTAAAAGTTGCATTGTTGCATAAACTACTTCACCATAGCCAACCAGACAATGTGAGTGCACTCAAGTTGCGAGATCACCACTCTCCCGAGTCTTAATTTCATTTACAATTGATTTTAACATAACATATTGCCACTTAAGTTATGTCAATGAAGTAAAGGAGATACTACTCGTCACATAAAAATAAAAATTATTCTATCTTAAAAAAAATATCTTACTCTTTTCAATACTTCATATTAAAAGAAAAGAGTAAAGAAAACTACACATGAAGCATTGATAAAACAAAATAAAAATTTTATTAAATAAAAACAAATCTATTGGAAACTCTTTACAATATTTATAAAAGAATGAAGAACACAATACTTAGTTTTTTTTCCTTTTGAAAGAAAGATGAAAATCCTTCCAATAAAGTTTTCTGCCGATTCACACAATACTCATACAATTCCTTACACATCTCTTAAAATCTCTCACCAATCTATCTAGAAAAGGTAGAAATCAACTTCTCCTACTCCTATGTATGATCTCTAGAAGTTCTTGGAGTTTTCAAGAGTTTGAAGTGTCAAAAGGTGCCTTATAAACTCATTGGGGAGTCAAGATTCATCCACAGCCATTTCTAGTGCCTAGGTGACAAAATTGGTGTCTAGGCACCATTCTCTAGGTGAGACTGGCACCTCGGTTCCACTTTTTAGTGCCTAGGTGCCAACCTACTGGCAACACACCCATTTCACTCTATTTCGCCCCATTTTAGCTCTAATCCACTCCAAGTGTTATACGTACTAGATAAACATGAAAATAATCATTATTTAAAGTGTAATTTTATTTTAAAACATGTGATAAAGTTAAAGGAGAATAAGTATAGAAAGGCATATCAAAATGCGTTAGAACAGAATTTTCTTCCTTGCTCGAGTTGACTTCAATTTGCACCATTTTTGCTCCATTTCTTCAAAATTCTATTTCTTGTACCTGAAACCAAGAACATGTAAAAATGCCATCCTTTAAAGTGCAATATCATTGAAAATGAGCATTATATATATATATATATAATAGGTAATTTTTATACGTGTCACCAACCAGAATGCTCCCTACTTTGTCGAACTCTAAATTCAATATATGTGTTGATTCCTACATAAACTCCAAAGTAAAAGAAGCTCTTCAAGAAGATCGGCCTGAGGGCTCACATGGTGAAACTGTAGAAAGCTTCAATGAAGATTTTTTCTGTTCACCATCATCAGTGATGGTCCTTTATTTGACCAAGTTGATTTTGGCAAATGAACTGCTGNTACGTGTCACCAACCAGAATGCTCCCTACTTTGTCGAACTCTAAATTCAATATATGTGTTGATTCCTACATAGACTCCAAAGTAAAAGAAGCTCTTCAAGAAGATCGGCCTGAGGGCTCACATGGTGACACTGTAGAAAGCTTCAATGAAGATTTTTTCTGTTCACCATCAGCAGTGATGGTCCTTTATTTGACCAAGTTGATTTTGTCAAATGAACTGCTAGTTATTGACCCAGTGACACAAGGCCACTGCACTAATCTGATGGTTGTAAGGATTTCTACAATTGAAGATGTCAAGACTTTCTATGTAACTCCTAGACGTAAGTCTAAGGAGGAGGGTATTTTATTTTATAAAGTTGATTTTCATGTAACCAATCTGATGTAATGCTCTTATGTGATAATATTGAACAAGTAGAGGACATTTCTCTTTTGTATTATTATTCACCTCTCATTTCTAGCTATTCGTAATGCCAAGTTGTGTAAGGCTATGTGGCAGAATAGATCTCTAGGAAATGAATCTGTTTTAAGGTATGTAAGGACGCGGGTGGATGTTAAAACTCTGATTGCCTCATTTATGATGATCTCCTCATCTCATAATGACTAGGGATCTACCGCCAATAATGAGAAAGTTGAGGTCAAAGAAACCCCTCCCAATATAAAGGATGATGTTACTACGATCGTTGACAAATTGGCTGATGTCAACTTAGGCACAATTGATGACCCTTATCCTACTTATGTCAATAAACTTTTGTCTACCTCCATGAGTGTCATAATCATTGAGTTTGTCAAGGAGTTTCTGGACTGCCTTGCTTGGATCTATTTTCAAATGCATAGTCTAGCTCCAGATGTTGTAGTCCGCAATCTTTTTATTTATTTGAGTGTCACTCTAGTGAATAAAACACATTCTAGGATGCCCCTTGATATTGAGCTAAAGGTTATTGAAGAAACTGAAAAGCTCATCGAGGCTGGCTTCATTAGGGAAGTTTCTTACCCTACTTGGCTGAAAAATATCATACCCATTTGATAGAAGAATGGGCAGATACGAGTTTGCATCACTTTTTTGGACTTGAGTAAGGCCTTCCTGAAGGAAGACTTCCCTCAACTAATCCTAGAGTTGATGGTAGATTTCGCATGTGTACATTAGATGTTCTCCTTTATGGAGGGCTTGTCTGCGAACAAAAAACCTAGATTGCCCCAAAGGAAGAGTAATGTAAGGTGTTCCATATGTTCATAGGCATCTTTTACTATAAATTCATGCCCTTCAATCTCAAAATTGCTAGGGCAACTTATTAGCTCAACTTGACTCACATCATCAATGACTTGCTACAACACAAGGTCAAATGTTATATTGACCATGTAGTTATGTAAAGTCATTCCAAAGAGGATCATCTTGTAAATCTATCGATTATTTTAGAGCACCTTCAAAAATACAATCTGAAGATAAACCTGTTGAAGTGCGCCTTCGGGGTCTCTTCTAGATAGATTTTAGGCTTTATAATCTGACACAAGGGTATAGAGATCGACCACAGAAAAATCAAATTAATCATATAGATGGAGCATTTTAGAAGCCTAACACAATTATGCTCTTTACTAGGGAAGCTTGAATTCATTATGAGGTTTATTTCAAATGTCTTCGGGAGCTATCCTTTAATGGCACCAGTAGTTACCAACACTTTAATGAAAATTTTATTTATTTCACAATCTCCACCTAAGTTTCAATGTTTCTGTGCAAGTACACGTATTGCTTTCGTAATATAGGGCTCTACTTGAGTCCAGAATGCTGATCCCATAAGGAAGGTGGCAAAGTGTTCATAGTAATAAAAATGTAAGGGTGAATTCTAGCCTACTACTTTTAGGTCCTAGTTTGGAAGATCACTGAATATGATTTTTCTAACAACTACTCCTAAGTATATTTCTACTTCTAACTTAAACTTTCCTGGATAAATTAAAAAGGTGAAATTTAAGATTGATAAAGTTACTTCTCTTTTGTGATTTCCTTGGTAGATTGTAGGTGTTAATACTTAGAATTGTAATGTTGTAGTAGCAACAGGAGCATAAAACTCATTTACCCTCTATGGAGTGCAAAAATGAGTAGTATTCAAATTAGTAATTATTTCCGTTTGTCACCCATGAAACTCCTAATTCAAACTATATCGATACACATATCTAAAAGTTGCATTGCCTCATGACTCATCTTTCATAGTCATTCACAGAATGTATATACTGCATGTTGTTTCACCACCACTCTTTCGAGTCCTAATGGGTCACAATAAATTTTAATAAGTTATATGACCAATATAACATACAAATTAAATTTAGATAAATACTCATCACATGAAATTAAATATTAATACAAAGCATTCACAACCCTACAAAACTAACTTATCTACCACAAGAGAAAAGTAAAAGAAATTTACTCAACCACACATGATAAACACCAAAGAAAAGTTCATTCAATCTAAGAAAATTAACAAAATATGTGTTAACAACAATAATCAAATAAGACTGCACATGATATTTAGTTTTTTCCCTCATAAAAGAGAAGCAAATTCCACCAAATGATGTTTTTCACAGTGTTACACAAGTTGATTTCGTAAACATAGATTCTCACAAATTTCCCTCTTAAATCTCTCTAAAATAAGAATTCCTACTCCTACCTACTATCCTTGGAGAATTTAAGGGCTTCAAACTTCTTCCCTCTTCCCTAAGATTACGAAAAAAAACTCATCTTATGAACCATCAGCACCTGTAAAATTGCTCCTGGAGTCGTGTATAAAATAACTGTCTGAATTGCAACACTTAGGCACTCAATATACATTGCCTAAGTGTCATGTTTTCTATCTACTCAAGAAGCTTGGGCACCTAGACATGCAGGACCTAGTGTAAATGTCTTCATCTGCAACACCTTGACGCCCAAAAGTGGGCGCCTCTAGACCAAAATCAGCACCTTTGCTCTATTAGGTTTCTTTTCACCCTGATTTAATCCAAATTTGTTCTAGTACTTTATCTATTATAAATGCATCATAGACATAAAAATACCTTCCATTAAAGTGCAGTTTCATTTAAAAATATGTGTAAAATAAAGAATAAATTATGTATATCCAAGGAAATATCATCCTTTTTTATTTGCATTAGTTAAGAAGGATGCTTTTTTCTTTTAGGATAGAACATGTCAGGATGCTTTTGATGATACCAAACATTACCAACTTAATCCATCATTTTTGTCTACTCCTATCTCATGGAAGCCCCCAATACTCTACATCACCTCTCTAGATGAGTCGGTAGATGATTTATTGGCCTAGGTCAACGAAGTTGGTGCCTTATATTACCTTAGTCGGTGCCTCATCCTGGCTAAAAATTACTTAGTGTAGAAGTTGAAGCATTACAAGCTCTCACACTATATTGATCTAATCCAAAGTNTGGACTTGAGTAAGGCCTTCCTGAAGGAAGACTTCCCTCAACTAATCCTAGAGTTGATGGTAGATTTCGCATCTGTACATTAGATGTTCTCCTTTATGGAGGGCTTGTCTGAGAACAAAAAAACCTAGATGGCCCCAAAGGAAGAGTAATGTAAGGCGTTACATATGTTCATAGGCATCTTTTACTATAAATTCATGCCCTTCAATCTCAAAATTGCTAGGGCAACTTATTAACTCCACTTGACTCACATCATCGATGACTTGCTACAACACAAGGTCAAATGTTATATTGACCATGTAGTTGCGTAAAGTCATTTCAAAGAGGATCATCTTGTAAATCTATCGATTATTTTAGAGCACCTTCCAAAATACAATCTGAAGATAAACCTGTTGAAGTGCGCCTTTGGGGTCTCTTCTAGATAGATTTTAGGCTTTATAATCTGGCACAAGGGTATAGAGATCGACCATAGAAAAATCAAATTAATCATATAGATGGAGCATTTTAGAAGCCTAACACAATTATGCTTTTTACTAGGGAAGCTTGCATTCATTATGAGGTTTATTTCAAATCTCTTCGAAAGCTATCCTTTAATGGCACCAGTAGTTACCAACACTTTAATGAAAATTTTATTTATTTCACAATCTCCACCTAAGTTTCAATGTTTCTGTGCAAGTACACGTATTGCTTTCGTAATATAGGGCTCTACTTGAGTCCAGAATGTTGATCCCATAAGGAAGGTGGCAAAGTGTTCATAGTAATAAAAATGTAAGAGTGAATTCTAGCCCACTACTTTCAGGTCCTAGTTTGGAAAATCACTGAATATGATTTTTCTAACAACTACTCCTAAGTATATTTCTACTTCTAACTTAAACTTGCCTGGATAAATTAAAAAGGTGAAATTTAAGATTGATAAAGGTACTTCTCTTTTGTGATTTCCTTGGTAGATTGTAGGTGTTAATACTTAGAATTGTAATGTTGTAGTAACAACAGGAGCATAAAACTCATTTACCCTCTATGGAGTGCAAAAATGAGTAGTATTCAAATTGGTAATTATTTTCGTTTGTCACCCATGAAACTCCTAATTCAAACTATATCGATACACATATCTAAAAGTTGCATTGCCTCATGACTCATCTTTCATAGTCATTCACAGAATGTATATACTGCATGTTGTTTCACCACCACTCTTTCGAGTCCTAATGGGTCACAATAAATTTTAATAAGTTATATGACCAGTATAGCATACAAATTAAATTTAGATAAATACTCATCACATGAAAGTAAAGATTAATACAAAGCATTCACAACCCTACAAAACTAACTTATCTATCACAAGAGAAAAGTAAAAAAAATTTACTCAACCACACATGATAAACACCAAAGAAAAGTTCGTTCAATCTAAGCAAATTAACAAAATATGTGTTAACAACAATAATCAAATAAGACTGCACATGATATTTAGTTTTTTTCCTCATAAAAGAGAAGCAAATTCCACCAAATGATGTTTTTCACAGTGTTACACAAGTTGATGTCATAAACATAGATTCTCACAAATTTTCCTCTTAAATCTCTATAAAATAAGAATTCCTACTCCTACCTACTATCCTTGGAGAATTTAAGGGCTTCAAACTTCTTCCCTCTTCCCTAAGATTACGAAAAAAAAACTCATCTTATGAACCATCAGCACCTGTAAAATTGCTTCTGGAGTCGTGTATAAAATAACTGTCTGAATTGCAACACTTAGGCACTCAGTCTACATTGCCTAAGTGTCATGTTTTCTATCTACTCAAGAAGCTTGGGCACCTAGACATCCAGGACCTAGTGTAAATGTCTTGATCTGCAACACCTTGACGCCCAAAAGTGGGCGCCTAGGCACTAGACCAAAATCAGCACCTTTGCTCTGTTAGGTTTCTTTTCACCCTGATTTAATCCAAATTTGTTCTAGTACTTTATCTATTATAAATGCATCATAGACATAAAAATACCTTCCATTAAAGTGCAGTTTCATTTAAAAATATGTGTAAAATAAAGAATAAATTATGTATATCCAAAGAAATATCATCCTTTTTTATTTGCATTAGTCAAGAAGGATGTTTTTTTCTTTTAGGATAGAACATGTCAGGATGCTTTTGATGATACCAAACATTACCAACTTAATCCATCATTTTTGTCTACTCCTATCTCATGGAAGCCCCCAATACTCTACATGACCTCTCTAGATGAGTCGGTAGATGATTTGTTGGCCTAGGTCAATGAAGTTGGTGCCTTATATTACCTTAGTCGGTGCCTCATCCTGGCTAAAAATTACTTAGTGTTTATATTCTTAGTGTAGAAGTTGAAGCATTACAAGCTCTCACACTATATTGATCTGATCCAAAGGTAAACAATTATAGTATCAGATGACTCGCTCCACTCTAGCTGAGAAACTGGTTAGCTGGGCCATGCTCCTATCACATTTTGACATGTCATATGACTTTCAGCAAGTTGTTAAAGGATAGGCTTTGGCTAAATTTCTTGATGAGCATATGTTAGTCATTGATTATCCTGAGTGAGAGCTATACTTTATTTGAGTGTCTTCATTAAAGGAAGACCCATCAGGATCTCTTCAAGGGTGAAGGATGGTATCGACCTCATTTTCATTTCCCTGGAGAGCAGTATTCTTTACTATTCTTATAGTTTGATAGAGCCACACATAAATAATGAGGAAAAATATTAAGCTTTGATCCTTGGATCTAAATTAACCATCTAAATGAACATCAAAAGCATCAAGGTTCATGGGGATTCTCCACACATTATTTTTTAAGTGTAAGGAACATACAAATTTCTCAAGGTGAATCTCTTAGCCTATCATAAGAGTGTCATGGAATTAGGTTAGCACATTTCTGCTCTTACTTTGGTTAGGATCCCTCATTCCTTGAACATCAAAGCTGATGCTCTGGCTAAGCTTGTTAAAGAACTGTTAAGTCCTACTGGAGACGACATGGGAATTGTGATCTCAGATTGAAGGGTCCTATCACTGGTGCCCCTTGAGCCCCCAAGAGTTGCCCCTTCAAGAATTGGGGCACAATCCTCTGCGCTTTGGATGAGCCTCTTGACAACTGGCATCAAGCCATCACCTCATACTTGATTAGAGGAGTTCTCCCTAATGGTCGATCCTTTGTCGCTCAGGTTCAGAAGAGTGTGTTTTCATTTACCATCCTAAATGGTACCCTTTACCAATGTTTGTTTGACCAAATGTGGTTGTGATGTGTTAGGAAGGATGAGATTTAGAAAATCTTGGTTGAGGTCCATGATGGTCTTTGTAGATCAAGAAGCTTGAGTATTAATGGCCTTCGTTGACCCTTTACTACATAGATTATGGAAAGCACGGCCATCATTGTTAGATCTTCAGCACAGTACCTCACCAACCCCCGAATGCACTGTATCAAATAGTAGCATCATGGCCCTTTGAGGTCTGGATAAGTGATATTGTAAAGCCTATCACCCCTATATCCTTCAAAGGACATAGGTTTATACATACAACCACTGACTACTTTTCTAAGTGGGTGGAAGCCATTGCCATGTGGGAGGTCAAGGCTAAAAATGTGCTACACTTCTTGAAGAATAATATTGTGTATCATTTCATTTTGTGTGTCATACTTTATCATTTATGATAATAAGATAGCTTTCAAGAACACCAAAATCAATTGATTTGCTCATCGATATCTGATCGATTGGCGGTACTCCACGATATACTACCTCGGAGGCTGAGGCTTTCAATAAGACCTTAGTGAATCTCATAAAAAAATCCTTCATGCTAATAAGAAGGAATGACTTGAGAGACTCTCCAAGGCATTTTGGGCATATTGTGCTGCATATGTTGCCCTAAATGACTTTACTTTTAATGTTCTGATGTTTGGTTCCAAATCAGTCCTTCTCTTGGAAGTTGAACTACCTTCATTGCGGGTTTCTCTAAGCAACAATATCACCAGTGATGACAATATGTAACTCTGGTTGGAGGAGCTTGATAGCCTTGAGGTATTTGGTCTACAGACCCACTAAAACCCCAAGATATATCACGCCCGCATGTCCATTGCTCATGATAAATTTATGACACCGAGGACCTTCACCGCTCGAGAGATGGTACTAGTTGTACACCACCGAATTGTGACTCACCATCAAAGGCATGGTAAATTTGAGCCCAGTTGGGAATGACTTTTTATGAATGAGAAAGTCTACAAAGGAGGATCCTACTTGTTTATTAATGCAGACGATTCTCATCTAATTCCCCCTATCAACAGATGATACCTAAGGAGATACCTCGCTTAGCTCTTTTTTTAGTACTCATTATACTTAATGGAGAAAACTACTTTTTAAAGGACTTGCAATTTATAATCCATATTTTGGAAGCAATAAATAATGTGCATTTCAGATGTCTCTTCATTATGTGAATTGCTATGGTGATTACCTTGCATTTATCAACAGATCACTCGTAGTTCATGAACTCTTTTATGTAAGTGAAACCTGGTTTTTATCTAAATTTCATTTCTAGATTTCATTTCAGGCAAAATGGAAGTCTTATGGGCAACTTATACCCGATACAACCACCAATCAATAAATAATATGCCTTGCACTTCTCTTTCCCTGTCTACCAATGATTATACTCTATGCAGAGTCTGAAGACTACTACTCCCGCTCATCATGAGTATGATTGATATAACAACACATTAATTTTTTTTAATGAAGAATATGTGCTTGTGTCGCTTGCTTTAAATGATTACAATTGAGATCCTTATATGGATGTGGTTTAGCTTAAAGGCTAGCATTTTCTTGAATAGATCATTGTCATGATCTAATCCCACCTGTACAGCCCCATAGTGTGAGCAATTCTTATCATTGTATCAAAAATAGGCATGTTGTATTGGCTACAAAACCCAACTTTCCTATTTGATTCATTCCTAGGTGTAGTGCCTTCATACTCGTATTGAATCTCTAATTGGGTCACCTCGATAGGCGTTTGACAAGTACCTTTCTATAGGTTGGGCTACTTTATTTCCATCACATAAGAGTTGCTCTACTAGCCTTTAAGGGATCCCCATTGATGGTTGCTTGCTAGAGCTAGCAGAAGCATTTCAGAGACAAGCTAGTGTGTTCATCCAACCATTGGGTTTGGTTACTTCATAGAGCCCTTCTGATAGGATTTACCTCATTGATTTTGAGGAATCTCCATTGAGATTCCTACTTGATAAACTATTGATAAGGGCATCCCACATGAGTTGGGCCATGACTAGAGGAAAATATGTTGAGATTTTCATACCTATTTTATACTGTTTTTGAGGATATTGCACTTTAAAGTAAGGTATTTTTGATGTTTTGTTGCAGGAATGATGAATTAGGGTCATTGGAGCAAAAATATAGAAAAAGGAGCAAATTTGGAACAAAAGGACCAAAATGTGTAGAATTGAACTAGGGCGTCGACGGCGTCATCGACCCCACCGATGGTGAGATTTTCCCGAGACTCCAGAGTTAATTTATTNTTGATGTTTTGTTGCAGGAATGATGAATTAGGGTCATTGGAGCAAAAAGATAGAAAAAGGAGCAAATTTGGAACGAAAAGGACCAAAATGTGCAGAATTGAACTAGGGCGTCGACGGAGTCATCGACCCCACCGACGGTGAGATTTTCTCGAGACTCCAGAGTTAATTCATTAAGAAGGTCCGCCAACGGCGCCCTCAAGGCCACCGACGGCTCCCTCGAGGTCGCTGACGGCGAGCTCGGCGGTTATGCCTAATCAGTCTTTAGATAAGGCCAAATTTTGAAGGGATGCTTAGGCAACCCTTGGGAAAGCTCATGCACAACTTTAAAAGACTATTTTGGCCTAAAAATAAGAGTAGAGAGAGAGTTCCTGGAGGTTAAAAGGTTTCATNAAAGCTCATGCACAACTTTAAAAGACTATTTTGGCCTAAAAATAAGAGTAGAGAGAGAGTTCCTGGAGGTTAGAAAGGTTTCATTAGTGTGTAAAAATTGTGAGGAATTCTTCGAGAGATTGTAAGAGTGGAGGGAAAGTGAGAGATTTCTTCCTCCTTGCTGCTTTGAAGAGGAATTCTGTGTGTTGTAAAGAAAGGAAGAGATTCAGAGGAACTTCGAGGAGTGTTCTTGGGGAGAAATTAGAGATAAGTTATTTAGTTTTTGTAGTTTGTATGACTTTGATTTTATATATGAATTCCTAGTTTTGTTGTGTTTTTCCTATAAGATCTGAGTAGTTTTCTCTGTCTTTCTCCTTGTCTTGAGATTTGTGAAATGGTGGTTTGAATTGGTGAAGCCATGAAAATGTTTAAGAAATTGTGATGATCTTTTCATTTCGTTCTTAATTTACTTTCAGTCTGGCCAATTGATTTGTTAAAATATATTAAGTTTTACAACTAAAGTAAGGATAACATCCAAGATTCATGGAGGTCAAAGCCCAAAGAAGTTGGGTGCAAATAAATAGGAAAATAATATTATTGGGCGTAGAATTGGAGATTTTAGAATGACAGACCAAAATCCCCAATTCGGTCCTATCGTTTGGGTGTTGAAGTGTAGATGTTAGCCCTTAGAAGAGGGGAATGTGGGAGCTCCGAAGTGAGAGCCGGTATCCTCCCAGCCTAGCCGCTGATTCAGTAAACAAGCGTAGGATTAGTAAATGTTCTTTATGCCTGGACCAAAGGGTAAAGAATAGGTATGCTCTTATTTGGCAAAATATAATTTGAACTAATTCATTTTATCCATTCACTATAATTTCTTGATAAGGAGAAGGATGTTTTCTTATATATTGAATATCACATTTAAACATTCATTAGTATCATTCGTTAATTAAAAGTTATTAAAATTACATATTTATTGCAATTTCTTATTAGAAACAGATAACCAAATTGAACTTTGTTGTTGTGATTAAAGTATTTTTTCTTCTAAAATCTTAGTTCGTAGATCTAATCTTAGCCTATTAGTGACAGATAAGCAAATTAAACGTCGTTGTTGTGATTAAAGTATTGCTTTTCTAAGGTCTTAGTCCATAATTCTAAACTACCTCCTGTGGGATCGATATCTAGGACTCCATTAGAGCCCTATATTACTTGAGCAATATGTATACTTGTGTTGACATCGATATCTAAGATTTGCTTTTCTAAAATCTTAGTTCGTAGTTCTAAAGTTACTCCCTATGGGATCGATATCTAGGACTCTATTGGAGCCCTATATTACTTGAGTGATACATATACTTGCTGTGGGATCGATATCTAGGACTCCATTAGAGCCCTATATTACTTGAGCGATACATATACTTGTTCGATATCTAGGACTCCATTAGAGCCCTATATTACTTGAGCGATATGTATACTTGCGTTGACAATATCTAGGACTCTCCATTAGAGCCCTATATTACTTGAGCGATACGTATACTTGCATTGATAAGTGTGACTTTATTGCTTTTCTAAAATCTTAGTTCGTAGTTCTAAAGTTACTCCCTATGGGATCGATATCTAGGACTCTATTGAAGCCCCTATATTACTTGAGCGATATGTATACTTGCGTTGATAAGTGTGACTTTACAAATATTGAAACTTATATTACTTGAGCGATACGTATACTTGCGTTGATAAGTGTAACTTTACAATTATTGAATATTTTATACATCCATCTTTATCGAATCCATTACTTGAGCGATACATATACTTGCGTTGATAAGTGTGACTTTACAATTATTGAATATTTAATCTACTTGAGCGATACGTATACTTGCGTTGATAAGTGTGACTTTACAATTATTGAATATTTATTTCGTCCATATTTATCTTATATTTTGAGCGATACATATACTTGCGTTGATAAGTGTGACTTTACAATTATTGAATATTTTATACATAATTCTAATATTACTCCCTGTGGGATCGATATCTAGGACTCCATTAGAGCCCTATATTACTTGATTTCTAAACCACTTCCTGTGGGATCGATATCTAGGACTCCATTAGAGCCCTATATTACTTGAGCTAGTTCTAAACCACTCCCTGTGGGATTGATATCTAGTACTCCATTAGAGCCCTATATTACTTGTGCGATATTATTACTCCCTGTGGGATTGATATCTAAGACTCCATTAGAGCCCTATATTACTTGAGTGATACGTATACTTGCATTGATAAGTGTGACTTTACAATTATTGAATATTTTATACATACATCTTTATTTATTACTCCCTGTGGGATTGATATCTAAGACTCCATTAGAGCCCTATATTACTTGAGTGATACGTATACTTGCATTGATAAGTGTGACTTTACAATTATTGAATATTTTATACATACATCTTTATTCTTGCGTTGATAAGTGTGACTTTACAATTATTGAATATTTATTACATCCATATTTATCTTATTTGATAAGTGTGACTTTACAATTATTGAATATTTATTACATCCATATTTATCTTATATTTTTAAGCATATATAAATTCGCGGTCAAGTTTTTAGCACCGTTGTCGGGGAGTGAGTGAGTTAGTAACAGACAAATTAGGATTATTAGAAAATTTTTACTTGAATTGCAACTTATTTTTATATTTAGTTACTGTGTATTGATTCCAAATTGAATGTGTAATTTTGGACCTGAAAATCTTATACCCTATGATTCGGAATTAGAATGCATTGTTAGAAAGATTAGAAGATTTAGAGGAGAACCTAGAAATTCTGATATGAAAACAACATGAACAATCAAGGAATAGAAAATGAACACCAACCTAGACCCCTACGAGATTACAACAACATGAACAATCAAGGAATAGAGAATGAACCCCAACCTAGACCCCTACGAGATTATGCGATACATGAACAATCAAGGAATAGAGAATGAACACCAACCTAGACCCCTACGAGATTATGCAAATGCTACAGCAGAAAAAATTCACTTATCTATCTGAAATCCTGATGTAGCTGCTAATTCATTTGAGCTTAAATCTGTTATTATCCAAATAGTACAAAACAATTAATTCGGAGGTACAACAAATGAAGACCCTAACTTACACCTCATTAGTTTTTTAGAACCGTGTGCTACTTTTAAATATGACAGAGTCTCAAACGATGTTGTTAGACTTAGACTTTTCCATTTTTCATTGAGGGATAAGGCTAAGATGTATTAGCACCAGAATCTATTAGAACTTGGGGAGAACTTTCACAGAAATTTCTATCCAAATATTTTCTTAGACTTATGCTTTTTCCTTTTTCACTGAGGGATAAGGCTAAGATGTGGTTAAATTTGTTAGTAGTCTTAGACTTTTTCCTTTTTCACTGAGGGATAAGGCTAAGATGTGGTTAAATTTGTTAGCAAAGTTAGACTTTTTCCTTTTTCACTTAGGGATAAGACTAAGATGTGGTTAAATTTGTTAGCACATGGATCTTATTAGAACTTGGGGAGAACTTTCACAGAAATTTCTATCCAAATATTTCCCTCCATCAAAAACTGCTAAACTTAGAAATAACATAACATTGTTCGGTCAGATTGATGGAGAGTCAATATATGAAGCTTGGAAGAGATTTAAAGATCTTCTTAGGAAATGCCCTCATCATTTGTTACCAGATTGGTTGATAATTCAAACTTTTTATAATGGATTAGTGAGATCTCTTAGGTTGATTATAGATGCTGCTGCTGGTGGTTCTTTAATGTCAAAACCTTTTGATGAGGCTTATT
>JXCR01108090.1:5052-38649 GCA_002079205.1 Phalaenopsis hybrid cultivar | reverse complement strand
GAAAGGAGGAAACTTCTAGAAGATTCATTGAATATGGACACATTTTGAAGAGACACCAAAGCACCTTTTGGAAAATTATAAAAGAATAGTTGGATTGAAGAAGGAGAGAATCCATCTAGAGCCATCATCCATCATACCCATACGCCGCCGCCCTCGACGCTCATCGCCATCGCCGCCGCCAACTTTTCTTTTTATTTTAAGTTCTAGCTTGTATTGTAAGTAAAGAAAGAGATTCAAACAAACTTCAAGACTTTGGTGGAAAGGATTTGAGATAAGTTTTTATCTTTGTGACTACATTTGGTTTTAATTTAGACTTCTTGTTTGCTTGCATGATTTATACTTTCAAACTTAAGTATGGTTGTGTTTTCTCCATGAATTCTAAGTAATTTTCTTTATCTTTTTCCTTAAAAGGATAAGTGATTAAGTATTTGATCGAAGTTGTATGAAGTATTAATCTTTAATGTTGGAAAAAGCTTTGATGACTTTAAACCTTGTACTTCATTTACTTCTTTATTTGGCTAATTAAGATTTTAATACCGATTGTGAGAACATGTAAGATCTGAGATGGTATTGTCTCAGTCAGCAAATGGTAAGATTCACATGAAATTATTTGGATAAGAATGTAATTCATATGATTGTGTGCAAATAAATACGGAAATAAATTTTAAATGGTGTAGAATTAGAGGACTTTAGAGGACAGGCTAAAGCCCCTAATTTCATTTATAGTTTTAGGTTTTGATATAAGATGTTAGCCCCCATGTGGAGAGAGAAGAGAGAACTCTAGAGTGAGGGCTAGTATCTTCCTTACCTAACCTGTCTTCAAGACTGTTTAAACTTTAAATTAGTCAGCGTTCTTCATAGCATCTCTTGTAAGGGTAAGAAATATTATTGCTCCTATTTGACACAACACAATTTGAATACTTCTACGATGAATTCATATACTTATTACTGATTCATGATAAGGAAAAAATATTTTATTTATATTGTCTTCATTTTACAAGTATTTAGTTAAGTTTAGTTAGCTATTTACTTTATTTTCAGTTATCAAAAATTACAAAAAGAATCAAACTTTCATTATTCTTATTATAGCATGTAAAGTTTGAGTAAGAATATTTTGCTAAGTAGAATTTTTTATCTAATTTCTTCTGATTTGTAGTTGTATATTGTAGTTTTCTCTATGGGTTTAATATTCAAGGCTTAATCAAAAAGTCCTATATTACTTGATAACGATACGTATATTTGCATAGTATCCCATATTTAAATATAATAATTATATTCTTATTTTCTTTGAAGTCATGTTTTTGCCTAGCTATTGTTGGTGATTAAGTTCTATGAGTCGTTGTAAAGTAAGAATTATAAGCAAGGAAAATTAAGAAAATAATCACATACATCACATTAACATATAAAAAGTCTGGATTAAGTTTTTTGCATCATTTTATCGAGGAGAATAACCCTTAAATCATGCCTTTATGGCCTCTGAACCTATCTTCGTGGTCATGCCTCTATGACCCCTAAACCACTGTGTTGGGTCATGCCTCTACGGCCCCTCAACCCATCATTAGATCATGCCTCTACGACCTTTAAACCTATTTTTCATGGTCATATCGTTATGGCCCCTAAAACTCTACTTTTTGGTCCTGCCTCTATGATCTGCACCCATTCATAGGTCATGCCTTTGTAGCAACTTAACCTACTCTCTGTGATCATATCTTTATGACCTCTGAACCTCCTTTTTAGGTCATGCCTCTATAGCCTCTGAACCTGCTGTTTGGGTTGGATAAAAGTCCCATGTGCATTCTTTCCTATCCCCCTAGGAGTGGATATAGTTCTTGGAGCTTTCTTTCCTACTTCATCTGGCTCTCTTTGGTTGTTTAGGTCATGTGGTGCACTACTAACCTAAGCTTGACAAAAATTGAGCAGCTACCAACCAGTGCATTATGTCTTAGCGACGTAACACATTGTTAGTGGTTCTTTATTGGCATTAATTTCTTATGTCATGAGTGTAGGGTGTAGACTTGCACTACTCAAGGTGGTATATGGTTTTTCCATAGCATCTGGTAGTTCAAACACCCAGTCGGGGCTCTCTAGCACTTGTTGGGGCAAATAACTAGGGTTGGCGGTGATTTAGCCTTTCACAATAAACCCTCTTTAGAAGAATTTTTTCAAGACTTGAGACATTCTTGGTTTCTATAAGGATGTTTAGAAGTCACCTTACATCCTTCTGGAACCTCTTATGGCCAAGGGAAGTCGTAGAATCCTCCTACTCGCACCCTGGGAAAATTAGAGCTTAGGACATCGTACCCACATCATGGTTTAGAATAGAAGTTGGCATCGATTTCCTAAGTGAATGACCAACTAAAATACTTTATTTTGGAGTTATGAGACTACATTTCACTCATACAAAGTCTTTCATAGCTTGAGGATCAAAAAACACTCGACCGGGTTTCCCGGTGAAAATCAAGGTTTTGGGTCAAACTAGTACCCCAGCGCCGACCCCATATGTGTAGGCACCCAAAATACCTTTTCAACCATTGAGCCCAAGCTTCTAGAGGTCTATCACCTGCTTCTGTCACTTGGGCATCTTGTCAATGCCTAGGCTTATCGGGCACCTAGGTACCTGAAATAGGCAAAAAATAGACATTAACTCGAGAGCTCAAAATTTAGGAGCCACCCAGGTGCCCAAGCTTCGGGTGTTTCAGCGTAAATTTCTCTCAAGTGATGAATTCTAGCCATTTTGTGTGTCATTTGGGCTCCTGATGCGCCTAAACGACAGGTTGTGTGATCATGAGTCTTGGGAGTGGGAAAAGGTGGTGTGAAAGGCCTTTTTTGGCCTCTCTTTAGAAGCTTGCTTGGCATCTTTCGATTTTTTTTTTATCATTTGGAGGTAGAGATGCTCTTTAACCGATGGTTTCCCTCTCATTTGGTCGGATCACTCCATCATTTGTTGAAGCTAGGCCCCTTCAACTCTTTTTCACCCTTAAATGCTTCTCCATCTTTGAGAGCTTAGAGTTTAGGGTTTCTTCTAAGGGGATATTTTTGGAGAGATCTTTGTGTGGAAGATCAACACAGTCCTCAAGATAATAAAGGCTAAGTGAGCTCACCTCACTCATTTCCTCTTCTCCTTCAACCTCCTTCTTCTTCATCTTCTTCCTCCTTTTCTACCTTATTTCTTGAGTGCGTGAGGAGGTTTTCTTAAGGAAGAACTTAGCAAGTGAGGCAACTCTCCTAAACTAGAAAAGAGCATCATGTTAGCATGGAGGAAGGGCAACTTTGGCGAGCTTTGAAAACCACTTTAATGAGGAGAGCTTCCTCACTCCTTTGAGAAAAGATGTGTAGAAAAGAATGCTTAAATTCCTTAATATTTTTTAGCAATTTTATGGATTAAATTAGACTTTAAGGAAAGGTATTTTCATGTTTTCCTTATAGGTACAACATGTATTAAAAGTGTAGAAATGTGAAGTGAAATTGGAGCAAAGAAGCAAAGTAGAGGACTAGCGCATTGGCACCGGACCCATGGGTGCCTAGGCGCCAGTTCCTTATCTGGTAAGATGAAAAGGCTGTGCTTAAGCACCACCCACTTGGAACCAAGGTATTGTAACACTGGTGCCTAAATGCCACTCCATTTGGTGCAAAGGTGCCCAGGTCATTCCGTGCAAACCAAGAGTCTGACGGCTAAGTTCCAGTTCATGGGCACCTAGGTGTCAGCAACTGCCTGAGACGGTTTTGAGCAATTTGGGAGTCTATCATGAGAAGTTATTGGAAGGTTTTTGATTGGTTATATGGGGATAAAAATGAGCCTATATGATGTCTATGCAAGAGAGGGTTGAATTTTGTTGAACAATTGTTGAAAGTTATTGAAGGGGAGAGGCAAGTAGGTCTAGGATTGGTGAAATTAGGGAGATTAGTGTGAGTTTGTATCCCACTATAGAATCTCTTCTTCTTCTTCTTCTTCTTCTAAGGCTAAGCCTAGGGAGATCCTTCAGGAGCAACAGGAAGGGAAGCATTGGTGGAGCATCTTCAAGTCATTGTAAAGGGAAGGATGATAAGTCTATTGTTTCTTCCTTATTGTATTTCTGTTGTAAGCAACTGGATAGTGGAATTCTCTTATTTTAATGATTTTATGTGCTATTTATTTCATGTATTTTGAGTAGAACTCTTTACGTTACTGATATACCTAAAATATATAGTATTTTAAGACACATTTTTATACCTATTTTTGAGATATTGTGCTTTAATGGAAGGTATTTGTGTGTTTTTCTTTTTGGTACAAGTAAAAAGGTGAAAAATGTTAAAAGGAGTGAAAAGGGATCAAATTTGGAGCAAAAATTGTGTAAAAAGTTTTGGCGCCTAAGCGCTAGATCCGGCGCTTAAGCGTCGGTGAAATAGAGAAGGTCGCGCCTAAGCGCCAGAGGACCCGCGCTTAAGTGTCAGAGGCAGTTATTTGATGGTTTAATTCATTTTATCGAGTTTTGAAGGGACATTTGAGGCACCTATTTCCTAAAGAGGGTGATAATGACCACTAAAAATGAAAATATGATTAAAAGACTTGTGAAATGAGGCATCCCTTAGAGAATACATCGAATTTGGACACATTTTCAAGAGTTACCAAGGCACCTCTTGAAAATTTATAAAATAAGGAAATTGAGACTTTTACAAGTGTGCTTGAAAAGGGGGAGTTACGAGAAGTTTTTTTGGAGAGATTTTCAGGCACCACAAATTTACTTCATCTTTTTTTTTTTGTTTTATTGTGAGAGTTAAGAGTGTTGTAAAAGAGAAGAGATTCAAAGGAACTTCAAGAGTTTGGTGGAGGATTTGAGATAAGTTTTTATTTTTATTTTTAAACTACTTTTGGTTTTAATCAAGACCTCTTGTTGGTTTGACAAAGATTTCTACTTTTAAACTAAAGTGCGGTTTTATTTTCTTCAAGGATTCTGAGTAGTTTTCTTTATCTCTCTCCTTAAAATGATAAATAATTAAAGTGATGGATGGAAGTTTTGGAGAGTATTAGTCTTTAATGTTAGAAGAAGTTGTGATGATTTAATTCCATGTACTTCATTTACTTCTTGATATGGCCTATCTAGATGTTAAAATTTGTTGTGAGAACATCTAAGAACTGGGCTGGGATTGTCTCAGTCAACATTTGGAAAGAATCATGACCAAAGGAAAATATGTTGAGATTTTCATACCTATTTTACATTTATTTTAATGATATTGCACTTTAAAGAAAGGTATTTATGATGTTTTATTGTAGGTATGTTGAATTATGGTCATTGGAGCAAAAAAATACAAAAAGGAGCAAATTTGGAGCAAAAAGGACCAAAATATGAAGATTTGATCTTGGGCGTCGACGGCGGGCTCGACGCAACCAACGGCTGGTTTTTCATGAGAGTCCAGAATTAAATACTCTTGAAGGTCATCAACGGCACCATCAAGGTCATCGACGGCGAGCACGTCGGTTCTCTCAACAGATGCATTGAATGTGGATGATTTTTAAGGCACGCTTGGGCAACTCTTGAGAACTCTTCTACAACTTTAAGAGAAACATTTTGAGGCCGAAAAAGGGGGTGTATGGGGTGGTTCACTGAGTCTTTGTTGTTTGTGGTGCCCATTAGAGTGTAGAGAGTGGTTAGTATTGTAAGGAATTCTTTGAGAGATTTTAAGAGAGGAAGGAAAGTGAGAGATTTCTTCCTCCTTGCCACTTCGAAGGATAATTTTGTGTACTGTAAAGAAAGGAAGAAATTCAAAGAAACTTTGAGAAGTTTGCTCGGGGAGGAATTAGAGATAAGTTGTATTTACTTATTAAAATTTGAATGACTTTGCTTTTATATATAAATTTTAAGTTTTGTTGTATCTTCTCCATGAAATCTGAGTAGTTTTCTCTGTCTTTCTCCTTGTCTTGACATTTAGTGAAATGTTGATTTGAATTGGTTATTCCATGAGAATGTTAAAGAAGTTGTGATGATCTTTTCACTTCAATCTTAATTTACTTTCAATCTGGCCAATTCATTTCTTAAAAGATGTTGAGTTTTACAACTAAAGTGAAGATTACATCTAATATTTAGAGAGGTCAAAGTCCTTGAAAGTTGGGTGCAAATAAATAGGGAAATAAAAATTATCGAGCATAGAATTGGAGATTTTAGAGTGACAAATTAAAATCCTCAATTCAGTCATATCATTTGGGTACCGAAGTGTAGATGTTAGCCCTCAGACGAGGGGAACGTATGAGCTCCGAAGTGAGAGCCGGTATCCTCCCAGCCTAGCCGTAGATTCAGTAACCAAGCATAGGATTAGTCAATGTTCTTTATGCTTCGTCCAAAGGGTAAAGAATAGGTATGCTCCTATTTGGCACAATACAATTTGAACTAATTCAATTTATCCATTCACTTAAACTCCTTGACAAGGAGAATGATGCTTTCTTATATATTGAACTTCACATTAGAAACTTTATTAGTAGAATTAGTTAATTAAGAGTTTATTAAAATTACATTTTTATTTCAATTGCCTATTAGTGGCAAATATGCAATTTGAACTATATTGTTATGATTAAGTATTAATTTATTAAATCTTAGTTCGTAGCCTCTAATATTATTCCATATGGGATCGATATCCAGGACTCGATTAGAGCCATGTACTACTTGAGCGATATGTATACTTCTGTTGATAAGTGTGACTTTGTAATTATTGAATATTTTATGCACATCTTTATAAAATCTATAACCGCTATCAAGTTTTTGGCGCCGTTGTCGGGATTTAAATCTTCTAGCAGCAGTATCAAATTCTTGTATTTTTAAGCATATATAAAGTCGTTGTCAAGTTTTTGGTGCCATTGGCGAGGTGTAAAATTAGATTTTAAAAAAAATCATAATTAGTGTAACGGACAAATTAGGACTATTAGAAAACTTTTACTTAAATTACAACTTATTTTCATATTTAGTTAACTATTTTCTGTGTACTGATTTCAATTGTATGTGTAAATTTGGACCTGAAAATCTTATACCCTACGATTCGAAATTAGAACGCACTATTAAGAGAATTAGATAACTAAGAAAAGAACCTAGAAATCATGACACAATGGAAAACAATGGGAACAACCAAGGAATAGAAAATGAACATCAACCTAGACCTCTACGAGATTATGCAAATTCTACAGCAGATGAAATTCACTCATCTATCCAAAATCTTGATGTAGCTGTTAATTCATTTGAGCTCAAACCTGTTATTATCCAAATGGTACAAAACAATCAATTTGGAGGTACACCAAATAAAGATCCTAATTTACACCTCACTTGTTTTTTAGAATAGCAATCAATTTGGAGGTACACCAAATGAAGATCCGAACTTACACCTCGCTAGTTTTTTAGAGCTGTGTGCTACTTTTAAATATGACAGAGTTTTGAACGATGTTGTTAGACTTAGACTTTTTCCTTTTTCACTTAGGGATAACACTAATGTCTCAAACGATGCTGTTAGACTTAGACTTTTTCCTTTTTCACTGAGGGATAAGGCTAAGCTATTAGCACCAGAATCTATTAGAACTTGGGGAGAACTTTCACAGAAATTTCTATCCAAATATTTTCTTAGACTTATGCTTTTTCCTTTTTCACTGAGGGATAAGGCTAAGATGTGGTTAAATTTGTTAGTAGTCTTAGACTTTTTCCTTTTTCACTGAGGGATAAGGCTAAGATGTGGTTAAATTTGTTAGCAAAGTTAGACTTTTTCCTTTTTCACTTAGGGATAAGACTAAGATGTGGTTAAATTTGTTAGCACATGGATCTATTAGAACTTGGGGAGAACTTTCACAGAAATTTCTATCCAAATATTTCCCTCCATCGGAAACTGTTAAACTTAGAAATGACATAACATCATTTTGTCAGATTCATGGAGAGTCGATATATGAAGCTTGGGAGAGATTTATTGATCTTCTTAGGAAGTGCCCACATCATTCATTACCAGATTAGTTGATAATTCAAACATTTTACAATGGATTAGTGGGATCTCTTAGATCGATTATAGATGTTGCGGCTGGTGGTTCTTTAATGTCAAAACCTTTTGATGAGGCTTATTCATTAATAGAAGAGATGGCTACCAACAATTTTCAATGGCCCTCTGAAAGGGTAAATCCTAAAAGAGTAGCTAGTATCCACGATTCTGATGCAATATCTATGTTAGCTTCACAGATTGCTGCAATATCAAAGAAATTAAATCATTATGGAATGACTTATTCTCCAACACCTACTTTGATGGAAGAGAATTCATTTGGGCAATTTATGGATGTTCAACCTTTTTTTGAGACTTTAAATGCTATTAGCAATAGACCCAACAATCTTTATTCGAACTATTATCCTAACTTTAATTGGAATAACAACTCTTCTNGTGTGCTATCAGTGAAAGATTTTATGAAAGAGCTTTATGTGATTTGGGAGCCAGCATTAATCTTATGCCTCATTTAATTTTCAAAAGATTAGGATTAGGAGAAGTCTCACCTACTTCTGTAACTCTTCAGTTAGTGGATCATTTAGTTACTTATCCTACGGGAGTTATAGAAGATGTGTTAGTAAAAGTTGATAAATTTATCTTTCTTGTGGATTTTTTTATTTTAGATATGGAGAAAGATAAAGAAATACCTATAATTTTAGGGAGACTTTTTTAGCTACTGGAAGAGCTATGATAGATGCTTAAAAGGGAGAATTAACTATGAGAGTTAATGATCAAGAAGTGACTTTTAACATTGCAAAATCTATGAAATACCCTGCTGTTGAAAGAGATAATGAATGTTTTTGCATGTAAATTAGTGAACATGTATTAAATGAGCATTTTAAAGAATATTTTGAAGGAAAAAAAAGATTTTGAAGACAAAGATGAAATTATTTTAGACGAAACAGAAAATGAAGAATTAGATTATGTTCAGGAAAGATTTGAGATGTTGGATATTACAGGGAATGCTGATAAGAATCTAGTGATGTCAATTATAAAACCACCTGAAGTTGAGTTAAAAATATTGTCTAACCACTTGAAGTATGTGTTTCTGGGAAACTCATCTACATTAATTGTTATTATATCTTCAGAGTTAAATGATTTGCAATAGTAAAGACTTTTAGATACATTAAGAAGATATAAGAAAGCTTTTGGTTGGACCTTAGCTGATATTAAAGGAATCAGTCCTTCGATATGTATGCATAGAATTATACTGGATGAACAATATAAACCAAGAGCTGATCCATAAAGGAGATTAAACCTAATATGAAAGAAGTAGTCAAGAAGGAAATTCTGAAATGGTTGGACACTGGAATTATATATCCTATTTTGGACAGTGCTTGGGTAAGTCCAATTCATTGTGTTCCTAAGAAAGGAGGGGTGACTGCTGAAGCACAAGAGAATAATGAATTAATACCTATAAGACAAGTTACTGGGTTGTATATTTGCATTGATTATAGAAAATTAAACACTGCCACTAGGAAAGATCACTTCCCTTCACCATTTTTAGATCAAATAGTGGATAGACTTGCTGGGCACAAATATTTTTATTTTTTAGATAGATATATCGGCTACTATCAAATTCCTATTACTCCTGAGGATCAAGAAAAGACAACATTTACTAGTCCTTTTTGAACTTTTGCTTTTTAAAAAATGTCTTTCAGATTATGTAATGCACCTGCAACATTCCAGAGATGTATGATGTCTATATTCAGTAAGTTAATTGATGATGGAATAGAAGTGTTTATGGATGATTTCTCTGTGATATTTAGTAAGTTAATTGATGATGGATTGGAAGTCTTTATGGATGATTTCTCTATATTTGGAATGTTAATTGATGATGGATTGGAAGTATTAATGGATGATTTCTCTGTATTTGGAACATCATTTGACAGCTTAAATTATCTTGAAAAAGTTTTGGAGTTATGCGAAAGAACTAATTTAGTTCTAAATTGGAAGAAATTTTAATTTATGGTTGCAGGAGGAATTGTGTTAGGGCATAAAATTTTGAAAAATGGTATGGAAGCAGACCATTTATGGTTGTAGGAGGAATTGTGTTAGGGCATAAAATTTCGGAAGATGGTATGGAAACAATGGTTGGAGGAATTGTGTTAGGGCATAAAATTTCAGAAAATGGTATGGAAGTAGACCCTGCAAAAATTCAAGTTATATTTAAATTAACACCTCCTACTAATGTAAGAGGGGTTAGAAGTCCCAAAAATTCAAGTTATATCTAAACTAACACCTCCTACTAATGTAAGAGAGGTTAGGAGTTTCACAAAAATCCGAGTTATATCTAAACTAACACCTCCTACTAGTGTAAGAGAAGTTAGAAGTTTTCAGATGTTGGTTTTTACAGGCGTTTTATTAAAGATTTTTCAAAAATTACCAAACCTCTATGCCAAGTTATATCTAAACTAACACCTCCTACTAATGTAAGAGAGGTTAGGAGTTTTCTTGGACATCTTAGTTTTTACAGGCGTTATATTAAAGATTTTTCAAAAATTACCAAACCTCTATGCCAACTTTTATAAAAGGAAAAAAAATTGAGTTTAATGAAAACTGTTTAAATGCCTTTGAGTTATTAAAAGAAATGCTAATTACAGCCCCTATAATAGTTTCACCTAACTAGGAGAAACCTTTTGAACTGATGTGCGATGCTAGTGATTATGCTATTAGAGCTGTTCTTGGACCAAAGTACGATAAGATTTTTAAAGTTATATACTATGCTAGTAAAACTCTTAATGATGCTCAAATTAACTACATTGTTATTGAAAAAGAGTTATTGGTTATTGTGTATACTTTTGACAAATTTAGATCTTATTTAATTGGGATTAAATGTGTTGTGCACACTGATCACTCTGCTATTAAATATCTGATGCAAAAGAAGGATGTCAAACGAAGGTTATATAGATGGATACTTTTGATACAAGAATTTGATTTTGTCGTTATTGATAGAAAGGAAACTGATAATCGAATTGCTGATCATTTGTCAAGATTAGAATATCATGAATTATCTAACACGNATTTCATGTTAGAAGTTGAGATCTTTGATGTTTGGGGATTGGATTTCATGGGACCATTTATTCCTTCATCAGAGAACTTATACATATCAGTTGCAGTAGACTACGTTTTATAGATTTTAATGAAATGCCTATGAATTTCATGTTAGAAGTTGAGATCTTTGATGTTTGGGGATTAGATTTTATGGAAACCATTTACTTCTTCAGAAGTTGAGATCTTTGATGTTTGGGGATTATATTTTATGGGACCATTTATTCCTTTATTTGAGGAACGAAGTTGAGATATTTGATGTTTGGGGATTAGATTTTATGGGACCATTTATTCCTTCATTTGGGAACTTGATATATATTTAAATTTCATGTTAGAAGTTGAGATCTTTGATGTTTGGGGATTTGATTTCATGGGACCATTTATCCCTTCATATGGGAACTTATACATATTAGTTGCGTAGACTTACGTTTCTAAGTGGATTGAAGCACAAGCTTTACCTCGTTGTGATGCTAAAAGTGTTTCAAGTCTCTAAGTGGATTGAAGCACAAGCTTTACCTCGCTGTGACGCTAAAAGTGTTTCAAGATTCGCACAAGCTTTACCTCATTGTGATGCTAAAAGTGTTTCAAGATTTTTAATGAAAAACATTTTCACGAGATACAGAATGCCGAGAGTGATTATCACTGACGGAGTATCCTATTTTAGGAATAAATACATTTTGAGATTTGCAGAAAAGTTTAATGTTATTCATAGAATCTCTACTTCCTATCACCCTCAAACCAGTGGGTTAGCTGAAGTTTCTAATAGAGAGATTAAACAAAAACTGGAGAAGACTATAAACCCTAGTAGAGTAGATTGGTCTACTAGACTGGATACTGCATTATGGGCTTACAAAACTGCTTATAAAACTCCTATTGGAATGACTCCATATAGGTTGATTTTTGGAAAGACTTGTCATAATTGGGCGATTAAAGAATTCAATTATAATTTGAAAGATGCTTGTAAGAATTGGAGCATAAAGCATATTGGGCGATTAAAGAATTCAATTATAATTTGAAAGATGCAATTGGAGCATAAAGCATATTGAGCGATTAAAGAATTCAATTATAATTTGAAAGATGCTGGTGAGAAGAGATTATTACAAATAAATGAATTGAAAGAATTAAGAAATTAATCTTATGATAACGATAGAATTTATAAGGAGAAACTAAAGTTATGGCACGATTGGAAGATTAACTAGAAGAACTTTGAACCAGGATAAGAAGTTTTGCTTTACAATACAAGCCTGAAGTTATTCCCTGGGAAATTAAAGTCTCGTTGGTTAGGACCCTTTACTGTGCCTTGAGTTTATACTTACGAAGCTATTGAAATTGAAGATCAAAAGACTGGGAATAGATTTAAAGTAAATGGGCACAGATTAAAGCCATATTTTGAGGGTAAAAGACCAAATTTTAAAGAGATTTTAATGGTCAGTCAATCTGAATAATATCTGAATAGGTCGGGCTGATGACGTTAAACCAAGCATTTTATGGGAGGCAACCCATAGTTATCTTTATTTTTTTGCGATTATAGTGTTTTTGTTTGAAATTATTGTTAGTTTGTGGTAGTATTGAACTCTACTACTCGTATTTACCCTTGAATCATCATAAAAATTGGATCCATATAGAAAGTTGGAACGTATTCAGACCAGAGCAAAATTGAGAATTTTTTTGCCTTGGGCACCGACGGATGGCGGGTTTTTCCCGAGATTCCAGATAATTAATTCTCAAGGCTTGCCGATGGAAAGAACGGCAAGATGACGGTTTTTGAAGTTTGAAATGTCAGTTTTTGGCGGTTTTAGGTGAGATTTACTCCCTATAAACTTCCAAACTGGTTCTTAAATTCATATTACCCAAAAATGAATTTAAACTCCACAAAAATTATCCCTATAGCTTTTAATTCCACTGAAAACCCTAGATTCGAGTGTTCAACCGGATAAAGTTCATTAGTTTGGAGGCGCAACGAATCTTCAACAAAGTGCTGACAAAGAGGAGATTAATTAAAGAAAGAGAATTCGTGAATTGAGGATTGAATAATCCTTCGACAGTAATTGAAGAGATGATTGTGAGACGATGATGGGAAGTGTTGTGCTACACTACTGCCGCCATAGTCACTCCTGTGGTAAAGGAGTTTTATGATAATTTGCATGGAATCAACCAGGGAGTCATCTATGGGCGAGGTAGATGGATAACTTTTACTCTTGTACAGATTAATGAGTTATATATGATCGAGAATGTTCATGTCTGTCATTATTCCAACTTCGTCCCAACAAGAAATCTGATGAATGAGATCTACAAATTTTTGACGGGCGAGACTGAAGACTGGGAAATGAGAAAAAACGGGTATGTTGGTTTCTCTGCTACACTTCTAAACCTCGTTTCTAAACACTGACACTTCTTCATTTCTACAAAACTATTAACGACAATGAGGATCGGTAAAGTTACTAAATAAAGTGCTATTCTGAATTGCTGTATTCAAATGGGACTACCAATTGATATTGGATTGATAATTGTGAAGTCTGCTTTGGGCCTAATCGTTCATAGATCAGCTTATGGGCTTGGACATCCTTCAACAATCTTCTTACTCTGCAGTTAGTTCCAAGTATCTTATGAGAATTGGGAAAAGTTACTTCTACCTTGGAAGCCTTTAGTCCCAACCCAGAAGTTCCAAACCAATGAAGATGAGAATGATATGACTATTATTGCGGATCAATCATCTCAGAATTCACTTCCTATTCAGCCTTTAGTTCCGGATAAGACACTAGTGATCCTGCGCAGAATCAAGAAACTGGAGAAAGAGGTACAAAATGTTATGAATGCAATTAACAATATCTCTGATTTTTTTAATCATCTAGACTGGAGGATGAAAGAGCATTTTGATCACTCTGGACATATCAAAGGAAGTTTGTACAATTGTTGAGAAAGATGAGATCGATAGAAGAGGACTCTAATGAAGAATTCCCATACCGAACCTTCTATAGCCTCTTCGTTCATGTTCAATCGATGGGTGATATCAGAGGAGAAATAAGCGTTGAATTGGAGGAGTAGTAGATTTACTTTACTACCTATATGTCTAAATGTGTGATTTGATTTGAACTTATATGTTTGCTTTACTTTCAAATTTTGCCTTTAGATCTCAGTATTGTTGAGATTGAGCATTAAATGTTTGTTTTTAGCATTTAGAGTGTTGTGCCTTGGATTGCAACGCTGAATTGATGTATTAAGGCTGAGAATATACCAAACTTATGTGTGTCATTTAACGTGTATTGTAACCCTTAGATTTTATATATAATTGTAATATTTTGTGTTGTGAATGTTTATTTTTATTAATTCATCATTTAATCAATTAAATTTATGTTTAGAATGGTTGAACAAATGTCGACCAGGCTTGAAATTGATCGAAATCGTAAAAATCTAGAATTGAACTAATTTTAAAAATCTCGCTGACGGCGCCATCGACGCCGCCGACGGCAGATTTTTCCCGATACTTAGGCTATTTAATTCAATAGAGCTCGCCGACGGCGCTGACGACCCCGCTACGACGAGATACTGACAAAAATACTTTTAACCGTGATTTTGACCAGTCAACCGCCACTATTCATCATCCCCTTCCTCTTAAAAATAAAAATTTCGATCTAGGGCTTGAAGATCTTTGATTTGGGGCGATTTCAAAGAGTTTAGACACTGGATTTTATAATCTCTCGGTAAGAGCTTCACTCCAAACTAAAAAAAAATTGATTTTCACCTTGAATTTCTTCCACATTGAAGAGATCCAAAAAATAATTGAGAATGTGGAAAAAATATTTGGAAGAAATTCATGGAACTTAGTTTTAAGCTCTTAGAGTCACTCTTAGAAGTCATTATTTGAGTATTTAAAGTGTATTTCAGAATTTTTTTATATAATTTTGATTAGATTGAAATGGCTCCGCGACAAAAGAGGCAACTTGAGTTTGACGAGTCTCGCTCATTAATGTGAAGGCTCGGTCGAGATTTACTTCAATATTTCAAGGGAAGAAATGTATACAAGATCGTGTTTTTGAGAGTCTGGAAGGAGAAGTTGAACGAGTTATTATAGAATAGAAGTTGTAAAATTTATGTTATACCACCAATAAGGCTACTGTGACTGTTGTGAAAGAGTTATATGCCAATGCATTCTATTCCGAGGACAGAACCTTTCGAGTAAGAGGGTTTACTGTTGAGTTTAGTGCCGCCCGTATTAACTCATTTTATGAAATCCCAGGCTCCTATATCTACAATTATGAAACCTTCAGTACAATGATAGGCCCGCTGAACGATATCATTAACTTTCTCACTGATGGGAAAGGGACATGGAAGATAAAGCAACGAGAACGGGTAAATTTTTTCTGCTTCCATGTTGAATGTCACATCTAATGCGTGGCACTATTTCATTTCCTCCTTTGTTACCTACCTATCACCATAGTGAGGTAACAAGAGATAGAGCTATTCTGAATTTATGTATTCAGAACAATCGGACTATAAATTTGGGGAGAAATATTTATAAGAATATTTTGACCACGGCAAGGAGTGAATCAAGTGGAGGTTTAGGACATCCTGNTATATATATATATATATATATATATATATATATATATATATATATATATATAAAGTCGCAGTCAAGATTTTGGCATCATTGCTGGAATTTAAGTCTTCTAGTAGCGTCATCAAATTCTTGTAATTGTTGATTTACAAAAAGTTCGGTCACCCGCATCTCGAACTTATATCCCACTCTAAATATTTCATATGCTCTTTTTATTTTGAATGAGAATTTATCATTGAAATGAAATCGAAATGTATAAAGTCCCAACATAAACTTTCACAATTTCTGAATTTAAATTAAATGAGTATAAAACTTGCTATAACACTTCTCCAATAACTAAAGGAATTAGTTGCAGCTCTTCCAACAAATATCAAAAGGGACATTATATTGTAGTCAATCCAACTCAAGGAATTATGCATCTCAATCTTCTTTAAAATATCAAACAAATGAATATACCATATAAATTTTTCTCATAACAGGAAAACCACCAAGCTGGCACAGAGGAATCCAAACACATGTTCTCGGGTAAGGCACCTAAGGAAGGCTACCAGCCAATACCAAAAAAAAAACAAATAGGTGTTTTTCGAGTAAGGCAGCAAGGGAAGGCCACCAACCAACACCAAAGGAAAACAAATAGGTGTTCTCGGGTAAGGCAGCAAGGGAAGGCCACTAACCAAAACCAAAAGAGATCACAACTGAATGCTCATAAGCCAAGAAGAATCAAGGTAAACCACCAGACCCAAAACATAGACATTTGAAGCATTAAAACCAAAATTTCCATTCATGCACATGCTTCAAACAGAGCAGCAACAATAAGGGACAAAACCAGACCTCAAAACAACTGCTCAAAGCATTAGAATAGATTCCAACACATATCTGAATAGGTGCAGCAGCAATAGGAGCAAATCGAGTCCCAAACATATATTCCAAACCGCAAAAATGATCTCCAATATATCTTTGAACAAGGGGCAGCAAGGAGAACAAAAAGTGAGCCCCAGAAACCTATTACAAACCATGAAAATGATTTCCAGTGTGTTTTCGAAGAGAGGCAGCAGCAATAGGAGAAAAACCAAGCCCAGTAAAACAACTCCTCAAAGCACAAAAGAAACATTCCAGTATATATTTGAATAGAGGGAACATCAGGAAGCAAAACCCAACCAACAAGCCAAATTCTAGTCGCTTAAAGAGATAACTATCCATAATAAAAAAAAAATATTTGATTCAGTGAGGAGTATAAAATCCAAGACATCATTAAATAAACTTAAGCTTGGCAAAGGGACAAAACCCAAACCGTCAATGAATAAACCGAGCCCTACAACGAATTAAAATTGAGCCATGTAAGTGCCAATATTAATGAACAGAACTGAGCTCGGCAAGGGACAAAATCCAAGACACATTTTGAACAAAATCGAGCCGAAAGAAGGTTAAAACTGTACCAACATAACCAAACTTGGCAAGGGACAAAACCCAAGCCACTATTCAGTAGAACTGAGCCCAAAGAAGGGCCAAACTTAATCCATCAAGAAATAAAATCAAGTTTGGTAAATTGGTAAAAGCCGAACCACAAATAAGGTGAAGCTAAACATAGTAAAAGGGGTCAAACTAAATCATCAAAAGAACCACAACCAAGTTCCAAAGTTAATTCCCAAAACCCAAAAGATATTTTCAATATATGTGTTCGAATGAGACAACCATGGCAGCAAAGTTACAGCCCCAAATAATATTCAAACTAAACCAAAATATGTTAGAATAAGGAGGTAGAGTAAGAACTAAAACTCCAAACAATTTTCATGTTTCTCTAAACAATTTCAAAAAAATAATATTATATTCAACATATACTAGAATAAGGCAGCAAAAAGAGGAGCAGAAAACCATAGCTCCAAATAAGTTTGAGACTAAAACAACCTCTAAACATTTATTTGAGGGGCAGCGAAGAAAATAGAAATATATGCCCCAAACTGTTAATCGAAACCATGGAACGAATCTCCAATATATTTATTTGCATAGTAGTGACCAAAAGAAAATATGTTGAGATTTCTGATTTTGATGATATTACACTTTAAAGAAGGTTATTTTTTTATGTTTTGTTGCAAGTATGATGAATTATGGTCATTGGAGCAAAAAGAAACAAAAACAGTGCAATTTGGAGCAAAAACGAGCAAGAAATGAAATTTTGCCCTGCCACCTTTCGATAAGTCTTTCGATGCTTAATCTCTTTTAAACTTCTTGCATATTTTTGAATGAAATTACACTTTAAAGGAAAGTTTTTGTTATGCTTATTTTGTAGGGCTATCGGTTAGGAACACAACGCAACTGAAATGGGGCGAAACGGAGCTAAAACAGAGCGAAACGATGGAGCTGCGCAGTCTGCTCGCCGACGACTCCCAAAATGGCGCCAACGGTAAGATTTACCCGAAAAGACCAAAAAATGACAGAAAAACTCGGCGACGGTACTCTCAACCCCGCCGACGGTGCCCGAGACGGTTATGGGCCAAAATTCAACGTATTTTGACACTTTTTGAAAGGATTCTTGTGACAACTCTTCAAACTTCATCCCTACACTTTAAAAGAACAAATTTAGGTTAGAAAAAAGGGTGAATTTAATTCAACAAATTATATTTTTGTAGATATTTAAATATTATGGTAGATTTAAAGGAATTTTTTTGTAATGAAAATTAATTTTGTAAATTTAGATATTTAGTACATGAGACTATAGTTAACTATTTAAAGTAAAGGAAACTATATTTTGAAGTATTAAGAATCTTGAAAATTCATTTANATATTTAGTATAAGAGAATAAGACTATAGTTAACTAATTAAAGTAAAGAAAACTATATTTTGAAATATTAAGGATATTTGAAATTCATTTAAGAAAATATTGGGGCTCAATGATGTAACAGCTATGAAATCCTTATAAGGTAAAAGAATCTTTGAGTTTCAAATTTAGGGAAAGAAAAGTGAAGTTCAAAATTATTAAAGTCTTNGATAATTAGTATAAGAGAATAAGACTATAGTTAACTAATTAAAGTAAAGAAAACTATATTTTGAAATATTAAAGATATTTGAAATTCATTTAAGAAAATATTGGGGCTCAATGATGTAAAAGCTATGAAATCCTTATTAGGTAAAGGAATCTTTGAGTTTCAAATTTAGGGAAAGAAAAATGAAGTTCAAAATTATTAAAGTCTATCCAGATATAATAATCTTCACTTGAAAAAGAAAAAGAAAGGATTGACAACAATCCCTAAAAAGAAAAGAAAAATATATAGGATTGAAAGCAGTCCAAATGAATATATATATATATATATATATATATATGAGGAGATGCCTAATAAAAAATTGGCTTCACTTGGACCTACCTAAAGGGAAAACCTAAATACATTCCTGAACTTATATTTATGGAATAGCATCTTTTACTAGTAATGTTCTCATGAAGTTCCTATCATTTGAATATTTTAAGTGACTTGATATTATAACATATAGCCATTCTTGAAATGAATAGAAAATTAGAACTTTTAAACTTGATGACTAGATAGTCTTGTACCTACAGAGTTAATTTAAATACTTAAAATTTTTCTAAAAATCTCACTGTGGTATTTATTTAAATCAAACTTATAGTATTTTTGAAAGAAAAATGAAGTTCAAAATTATTAAAGTCTATCCAGATATAATAATCTCTCATTAAGGAAAAAGAAAGGATTGACAACAATCCCTAAAAAGAAAAGAAAAATATATAGGATTGAAAACAAGAAAAAGAAAGGATTGACAACAATCCCTAAAAAGAAAAGAAAAATATATAGGATTGAAAGCAGTCCAAATGAAAAAGAGAAAAGAAAATAAAGAAAAAAAATATAAAAGTGAGGAGAAGCTTGAGAAGATGCCTAATCAAAAATTGTCTTCACTCGACCTACCTAAAGGGAAAACTTAAATACATTCTTGAACTTATATTTATGGATTAGCATCTTTTACTAGTAGTATTCTCATGAAATTCCTATCATTTGAATATTTTAAGTGACTTGATATTACAACATATATTCATTCTTGAAATGAATAGAAAACTAGAACTCTTAAACTTGATGACTAGATAATCTTGTACCTACAGAGTTAATTTAATTACTTTAATTTTTTTCTGAAAATCTCACTATGGTATCTACTTAAATCAAACTTATAGTATTTCTGAATTAAAACTTTACTACAATTGATCATAACTTTTATGTAGTACTAAAATTACTTGAGGACAAGTAATAGTTAAGTTTGGGGGATTTTGACCAAATGAAAATATGTTAAGATTTTTATACCTATTTTACATTGATTTTGATGATATTACATTTTAAAGAAGGTTATTTTTGATGTTTTGTTTCAGGTACGATGAATTATGGTCATTGGAGCAAAAAGAAACAAAAACAATGCAATTTGGAGCAAAAACGAGCAAGAAATGAAATTTTGCCCTGTCACCTTTCGATAAGTCATTCGATGCTTAATATCTTTTACACTTCTTGCATATTTTTGAATGAGATTACACTTTAAATGAAGTTGATTTTTATTCTTATTTTTTAGGGCTATCGGTTAGGAACACAACGCAACTGAAATGGGGCGAAACAGAGCTAAAATGGAGCCAAACATAGCGAAAAGGTGGAGCTGCGCAGTCTGCTCGCCGACGGCGCCCAAAATAGTGTCNTTAGATACTATAAGATTAGTTTGTAGGACTTTAACCCAATCTAAATTCTAGGCTAGGAGCAAAAATTATATGTTAGAACTTTTTCTAAGTCTAATTCTCAAATTCTCTGTAGGATCAACATTTCAGACACAAAAATCTGATATTACTGATACCACACGCACACTTGCATGAGCCCCCATAGTGTAGTTGCACCTGGAAGCAGTATCAGGAAGGACTCACATGGGCTTCTCTCCTACCTTTTAGAAGAGCTTCTTCCAGAACTCCGATGAATGTCAGAAAAGTTCATGGTGGTGATCTTTGAAACCCTTTGCATTTCTTTTCATAACTAGTCTTAGAGCTAGACTAGGTGTGCGGGTTTGATCACCTATACAAGGTGAGTGCGCCAACCGACATTAGATGGCATAGCCACTCTTATTATTTGATGCATTATTTCTTTNATTTAAATCTTCTAGCAGCAGTATCAAATTCTTGTATTTTTAAGCATATATAAAGTCATTGTCAAGTTTTTGGCGTCGTTGTCGTGATTTAAATCTTCTAGCAGCAGTATCAAATTCTTGTATTTTTAAGCATATATAAAGTCGTTGTCAAATTACATGAGGTTGTATGAATGAGAATGAAATTCATATGATTAAGTGCAAATAAATAAGGAAATAATCTTTTAAGGGTGTAGAGTTAGAGGAATTTAAAGTGACAGGTTAAATCCCCCAACTTAGTTTATTATTTTAGGTTCTAATACGAGATGTTAGCACCTAGGTGGAGGGAATCGAGGGAACTCTAGAGTGAGAGATGGTATCTTCCTTGCCTAGCCGGTCTTCAGAACTATTCAAACTTTAAATTAGCCAATATTCTTTATAGCATCTCTAGTAAGGGTAAATAGGTTATGATACGAGATGTTAGCCCCCAGGTGGAGGGAATTAATGGAACTCTAGAGTGAGAGATGGTATCTTCCCTACCTATTAGCCTTGAGGTGGAGAGAATCGAGGGAACTCTAGAGTGAGAGCTAGTATCTTCCCTGCCTAGCGATGCTAGCCCCCGGGTGGAGGGAATCGAGGGAACTCTAGAGTGAGAGCTGGTATCTTCCCTGCCTAGGCGGTCTTCAGAACTATTCAAACTTTAAATTAGTCAATGTTCTTTATAACATCTCTGCCTAGCCGGTCTTCAGAACTATTCAAACTTTAAATTAGCCAATATTCTTTATAGCATCTCTAGTAAGGGTAAATAGGTTATGATACGAGATGTTAGCCCCCAGGTGGAGGGAATTAATGGAACTCTAGAGTGAGAGATGGTATCTTCCCTACCTATTAGCCTTGAGGTGGAGAGAATCGAGGGAACTCTAGAGTGAGAGCTAGTATCTTCCCTGCCTAGCGATGCTAGCCCCCGGGTGGAGGGAATCGAGGGAACTCTAGAGTGAGAGCTGGTATCTTCCCTGCCTAGGCTCGAGATGTTAGCCCCCAGGTGGAGGGAATTAAGGGAACTCTAGAGTGACAACTCGTATCTTCTCTGCCTAGCCGATCTTCAGAACTATTCAAACTTTAAATTAGTCAATGTTCTTTATAGCATCTCTAGTAAGGGTAAAGAATAATATTATTCTNTCAGAACTATTCAAACTTTAAATTAGCCAATGTTCTTTATAGCATCTCTAGTAAGGGTAAAGAATAATATTATTCCTATTTGGTACAACACAATTTGCATACTTCCACAATAGAAATCCTATACTTATTACTGATTTATGATAAGGAGAAAGATATTTCATAATATGTGTTTTCTTTTACATAAACTCAAGTTATCTTTTGAAGTTTTTATTATTTTGTAAAAATATCAAAAATACCAAAAAGATTTGAATTTTAATTACTGTAAAAATATCTATAGTTTAAGTAATTATCTTTTTTTAAATAGAAAGTTTATTATTTAACAGTGCATATTGTGAAATTCCCGTCAGTTCGATATTAGGGTCTTAATCAAAAAGTCTTATATTACTTGATAACGATATGTATATTTGTGTAGTATCCCAATNGTCTTATATTACTTGATAACGATATGTATACTTGTGTAGTATCCCAATATATATAAATTAAAAAGTTAAATTTTTATTTTCTCCAAGATCAATNTCCCAATATATATATATATATATATAAATTAAAAAGTTAAATTCTTATTTTCTCCAAGATCAAGTTTTTGGTATTGTTACAAAGTAAGGAAATATATGTGAAAAATATAATCAAAGACATAATTATACTGTTGCATATAAACAATCAGAATCAAGTTACCTTGTGTGATCAAGTGGGATGTGTAAAAATGGTAAGAGTTGTGAAATTGCTTTTAATTACATAAGATAATGACTAACCTTCAGATCTTCATTTACNTGTTACAAAGTAAGGAAATATATGTGAAAAATATAATCAAAGACATAATTATACTGTTGCATATAAACAGTCAGAATCAAGTTACCTTGTGATGATCAAGTGGGATGTGTAAGAATGTTAAGAGTTGTGAAATTGCTTTTAATTACATAAGATAATGACTAACCTTCATATCTTCATTTATTATTCATTCTGGCCAAGTGAAATATTAAAATGTGTTGTGAATCATAATGACTTAAGAGAGCTATGGTAGAATCAATTAGGTTAGTCATGTTAAACAATGGAGTATAGGTAGATATGCTTCATTGGGAGATGCAAATATTTGGGAATCAATCTCTGTTGGGTTCAAAATAGGATATAAGGAATTAAAGTCATCTTAACCAATCTTTTTTATGCACTCGTGATAGACAAAAGAAGAGAGTTCCTATTTGTCACTAATGAAATTTACATTAACACTTTTCAATTTCTACACTCCAGTTACATCATTATAAGGGAGGGTAGCTTTAGAACCTGATATTCATCAACCCACCAAGATAAGTAGGATTTCTATAGGATTTATACTTTCACTTGCTTTAGATACTATAAGATTAGTTTGTAGGAATTTAACTCAATCTAAATTCTAGGCTAGGAGAAAAAATTATATGCTAGAACTTTTTCTAAGTCTAATTCTCTAATTCTCTGTATGATCGACATTTCAGACACAAAAATCTGATATTAATGATACCACACGCACACTTGCATGAGCCCCCATAGTGTAGTTGCACCTAGAAGCAGTATCAGGAAGGACTCACATGGGCTTCTCTCCTACCTTTTAGAAGAGCTTCTTCCAGAACTCCGATGAATGTCAGAAAAGTTCACGGTGGTGATCTTTGAAACCCTTTGCATTTCTTTTCATAACTAGTCCTAGAGCTAGACTAGGTGTGCGGGTTTGATCGCCTATACAAGGTGAGTGCGCCAACTGACATTAGATGGCATAGCCACTCCTATTATTTGATGCATTGTTTCTTTCTCTAGAGAAAGCCTAAGATTAGGATTTCATGTGTATCCATATCACCCTACAGAGATGAGTGATTTCATGTTGTAAGCCTTAGGACATAAATCTCAAAGGGTTGCAGTCCCTACCTCCCTTTGATTTGGTTTCCCTAATGTTCTTTGGAGAAGTTGGGATGTTTAGGTCTTTGAAAAAGTGAGAAACTTATTGTAGCTAGCTCACACCGTAAATCCTTGAGGTGTTTGTGAAATGGTAACAGCTTTGTGGCGAGCCCATTTTGTGATGTCGTGTAGAGCTTCCCCTTGGAATAATTTAAAGGAGGGGCTCCCCACATACCTCACCAAAGCATGAGGTGACTATCCCATGCATCCAAACCCTAAACCCTCTGTTTTCCAAATGAAATCTTTATTATGAGTGTGGCTTGCTATTGAGCATGGCCCAATGCTTTGAATTGTTATTTTCCTATGTGTGCATTGCATTGTGCATCTTGCATTTGCATGTTGCCTCAATCAACCATGCCAAGATGATTGGCATCAATTAAGTTGATTGGCATTTCCTGTCGGCATCCCTTTTTTTCCTTGATCGGCCATTCTGGGCCAATTGACATCACTTGGAGCTCAATTGGCCATCCCAGGCCAAACAGCATCACTTGTGCCTTGACCGATCACCCCAGCCCCGTTAGTGTCACTTTTGCCTCGATAGGTCATCCCGATTTGATTGGCATCACTTGCACCTCAGCCAGCTGCCTGGCTCGTCAGCGTCACTTGTGCCTCGATCAAATGTCCTGGGCTGATCAGCATCACTTTTTCCTTAAAAAATTGCTTCGGCCTGGTTGATTTAGAAAGTCTATACTACAAGGCTATCAGCATGACATACCTCCCCCAAACTTACTTGCTATCCCAAGCAGGCTATAATTGTAGCATGAATTTGTATTTGATTACCCATATTTAGTACTACTTCTTTCAAATGTAACTTCTCTTCCTTAGACTAGGGACTATAAGTGAATCAAGGAGGGTATGTAAGTTTTGGGTTGTCATTACCTTGGTTATTCTAACTGCCTACNAGCATGAATTTGTATTTGATTACCCATATTTAGTACTACTTCTTTCAAATGTAACTTCTCTTCCTTAGACTAAGGACTATAAGTGAATCAAGGAGGGTATGTAAGTTCTGGGTTGTCATTACCTTGGTTATTCTAACTGCCTAAGTATTTGGTTTGGTTACTACCCTATTACTAGTTTTCTACCTCTTGGCTATATTATTCTAAATAAAATTTAGGTGATTTTTCCATCTTGGGCTATAAGTGTTAAAATATGGTTTATTGGACCTATCTCTTACCCTCAAGGTTTCCAAAGAATTAGTACAAAAATTTATAATGGTCCGTAGACTTTTTTAATACTAGTTTGTTATCCTTGCACTAGATGGAGGCTTAAGTTATCTTATTTCTTAGAAATAATACCACTTATGAGTTTAAGATTTCTAAGACATTTGTGTCATGGACACTAGNGCTTAAGTTATCTTATTTCTTAGAAATAATAGCCACTTATGAGTTTAAGATTGCTAAGACATTTGTGTCATGGACGCTAANCTTATAGACAAAATGCAAAATGAATATATACATGATAGGGTTGGTGTAGCTCCAATGGAAAACAAAATTAGTGAGAGTTGTCGTAAATGGTTTGGTCACATTAAACGTCGAATTAGGATAATAGATGTTTTGGATTCGACTTATGTTAAGAAAGGCACAGGTAGATCTAAAAAGAGTTAAGCATATTGAAAATGATCTTAATTTATTTGAATTAAATGAAAACATGACACCTAATAGGACACGATGGAGAAAAAAGATTTATGTAGTAGACCTCATTTAGTGATATAACGTTTTGTTGTTGTTGTATTTCTCAAAATCATTGAATTTATTTTAGAACAAATGTGGTATATATTTTAATTAATTTTACATAAATTATACTACTTAATAAATCCTATAAATTTTATATTCATTTGTATTAAAATTTGAAGAAAATATTCAAATCTAAAATGTTTCTTCAAAAACTAGGTTTAATTTTATATATATTTTTTAAATAATGACACAAAATGAATCATTTACACCATAATTTAATCTTCTTTCATTTTATCAGATGTTGAATTTCTGTAATATTTAGGGTCTTGTATCATATAACCCAGTAAAGAACATTGTATCATGGAGAGAGCAATAGAGACAGATGGATGGGTTTTTTGCGGGAACGTTATGAAATATATTGAATTTTGATTTATGATAAGTCAGAGGGAGGCTGCTTCTTAAAGGTTCCTTGGATTACAAGATTAGAGAAATAATGGAGATGGAAAGTAATCTCTAAATAGGGAGAGAAACAAAAGGAGGATCGAACAAAAAGGAAGATCTCCACTCTATCAACTTCCTTACCCTTTTAATACATAGCGATAAAATCAATAAAATAATCAAAGTATTACATTTTGTAATGTATGTCGCTTTTCTTCGATGTCTTGATGGAAAGACTGTGTTGTGGAAGTCATGTATTACCAGCTGATGCCAGGTATTGCCGACTGATGTCAGCTATTATCGGTACGGTGGCCATCCCCGATATCTGAGTGAAAGGAATGAGTCTCAAGTATCATGCGACGTCTTTCACAAGAGATTGACGGGTGTTCTTATCAGTCATATTGAATTATTTGTAGTCATNTGAGAAACTTATTGTAGCTAGCTCACACCGTAAATCCTTGAGGTGTTTGTGAAATGGTAACAGCTTTGTGGCTAGCCCATTTTGTGATGTCGTGTAGAGCTTCCCCTTGGAATAATTTAAAGGAGGGGCTCCCACATACCTCACCAAAGAATGAGGTGACTATCCCATGCATCCAAACCCTAAACCCTCTGTTTTCCAAATGAAATCTTTATTATGAGTTTGGCTTGCTATTGAGCATGGCCATATGCTTTGAATTGTTATTTTCCTATGTGTGCATTGCATGGTGCATCTTGCATTTGCATGTTGCCTCAATCAACCATGCCAAGATGATTGGCATCAATTAAGCTGATTGGCATTTCCTGTCGGCATCCTTTTTTTTCCTTGATCGGCCATTCTGGGCCAATTGACATCACTTGGAGCTCAACTGGCCATCCCAGGCTAAACAGCATCACTTGTGCCTTGACCGATCACCCCAGCCCCGTTAGTGTCACTTTTGCCTCGATAGGTCATCCTGATTTGATTGGCATCACTTGCACCTCAGCCAGCTGCCTAGCTCGTCAGCGTCACTTGTGCCTCGATCAAATGTCCTAGGCTGATCAGCATCACTTTTTCCTTAAAAATTTGCTTCGGCCTGGTTGATTTAGAAAGTCTATACTACAAGGCTATAAGCAAGACATACCTCCCCCAAACTTACTTGCTATCCCAAGCAGGCTATAATTGTAGCATGAATTTGTATTTGATTACCCATATTTAGTACTACTTCTTTCAAATGTAACTTCTCTTCCTTAGACTAGGGACTATAAGTGAATCAAGGAGGGTATGTAAGTTTTGGGTTGTCATTACCTTGGTTATTCTAACTGCCTACGTATTTGGTTTGGTTACTACCCTATTACTAGTTTTCTACCTCTTGGCTATATTATTCTAAATAAAATTTAGGTGATTTTTCCATCTTGGGCTATAAGTGTTAAAATATGGTTTATTGGACCTATCTCTTACCCTCAAGGTTTCCAAAGAATTAGTACAAAAATTTATAATGGTCCGTAGACTTTTTTAATACTAGTTTGTTATCCTTGCACTAGATGGAGGCTTAAGTTATCTTATTTCTTAGAAATAATACCACTTATGAGTTTAAGATTTCTAAGACATTTGTGTCATGGACACTAGCTATTTTCCTAAAGTTTACTCTAGAAATTATTCGTTGACATCTCCTTAATTAGTAAATTAACTTCTTTATAAGGCTTTGACATGAGTGATCCCTTATTTTAACATCAATTATTGACTTCAACACACTCACTAGAAAATTATAAATGTTATAAATTATAAGACAATCTAGTAAGCCTTGCTGAGGACATTTCCTAGCATCTCTTTAAACGTCTCCCAAGTCTCATAAATGGATTCACCATCTAACTGAGTAAAAGATGTGACATCAATCTTAAGTTAAAAGTTTTTAAAGGTGGGAAATACTTTCCTATGATTTTTTTAGTAAGGTTAACCTAAGTAGTTATAGATTCTAGGGCTACATAATTTAACCAATCCTTAGCTTTATCCTTATAAGAAAATAGATACAACTTAAGTCTAACAATATCATTTAAGATATCATTTTATCTAAAGATCACACATAACTCTATGAAACTAACTATATGGAGATTAAAGTTATATATGTGAGTCTCTGAATTGATTTTTTTGTGTTGTCTGATTGATAGTAAGTTTGAGTTCAAATGTGTTTGCTTGAATGGTAAGGTTATTGATACTCACATGGAATTCATCAATCATGGGGTTGGCAAATTCCCTGGGCAGTCTAAACATGATATTTTCTTTTTGAAGGTTTTTCATCACCCCTAAATTCTTTTTTTATCATTTATGTTTTATGATTCTCTTGAAGGTTCTCTCTAATTCAAGGTCGTAAGACACAAGTTCAACTAGTCTAATCTTATGTAACAATCCTAGAACTAGCAAGTGAGACCATAAACTAGCACAAAAAACAATATCCAAGAAATATTAAAAAAATGAAGTAAATTACGAGAATATGTAGAAAGTACAAAATAAGAATAACAAAAATAATATTTTTGATTGTTTAACAGTTAAAATATCAAATAAACTACAAAATAAGTACGACATAATAATTTTCAAATCTAAACCTATTAATTCAACTAAAGTTTTTCTAAAATTGAAAATTCAATGTGGTCCATGGTAACAGCACCAAAAACTTGATACAACTAAAAGGCACTAGTGATACACGAAAGTATATGTGGCAACCAAATATTATACATAATTGTGTCTATGTATTGATCCCAAGAGAATGAGTGAATTCCCATAGTCTAAAATATTTCTTGTCTATAAGTGTTGAGTCTAGCTTGAAAGTTTTAAATTTTATGATTTAAAAGCATTCAATCCAGATTTTTGCAAAAAGTAAAAGATAAAACTAGTTTTTAGCTTAAACAAGTGAAAAAAAAACTTGTCTTGAATTGGTCATATACAAATAGATCTATCTAAGTGACTGATAATTAGGAAAGACAGTTTTATTTTTCCTCTCATGGTGGCCATAATATACTTTGGGTTTCATATTATACTTAGTCACTTCACCATGCAAAAATCTTAGTGTTTATAAATTTTTCTACATGATTGTACCAAGCTGACAACCATATTCCTATTCTTTTATAGTGTATGTTAACATACTAATTTCACTAACCTACTCTCATAGTACTAGATCATAACATATTTTAACTTCCTAAGTTATCAGTTTAGGAGTAAATTATATTCAAAAAATTTAAACTATCAACCTAAGATATAAATTACACGATAATATAATAAAGTCAATTCTAATTTGCATAAATTCTAATTCATGGGAGAAATAAATTGATTCATATGCATAATGGATGAAAAATATATAAATTTCATTGGAAATTCAAAGTAAACATAGTTTAGAATGATATCATTGATGTTCTTACCCAAATTAAACAAGCATACAACTCAATCTCTGATTTTCCTCACTTTTTAATACAATAATTACACCCTTGTTTTCTCTCAGGAGAGCTCTCATACACACTCTCAGACTCACTTCTTGTGATTCCTCCAACAAAGCATGATGAAGGCTACAAGTTTACTCTATGCCTCTCTTTTTTAAATGTCTTCTTCCTTCAGTGGCATTCCATGAGTCAGGCTCTTCAAGGTGGAGGAAATCAGTGCAACTGACTTCAAATTTCTTTCTTCTATAACTCTTGATTTTCAAGAAGAAAGGGAGCTTTCATAACTCCTTAAGTTGGTTGCCTAGTCTTAGATTTTCTCCTCGTAGCATTGAGGTTCTATTCTTGTTTTTTTGGTTCCTATATGTGGCGCCCTAACGCCATTAGAAGTGATGCTAAATTATTCTAATGGGAGCACCTAGGCACCCCATGTATGGTGCCGAGGCACCATACTCCCTATGTAGAAATTAAATGCATGAAGATGAGAATAAGGTTTTGTGATAAATAGGAGCATACATATTCATTTCCCTCTCTCAAGTACTTAAAGAACATTGGCTAATCTAAAGTTAAGTTCTTGATTGTATGGTTGTGCTGAGTAGATTCTAGTCTCTCACTTCTAGATTACCCACTGTACCCTCTCTACGGGACCAACCAGGGACTCAAGTTCTAAACTAAGACCAAAGTGATAAAGGTTGTAGCCTGTCACTCTAGAATCATTAATTTTATGCTCATCAAAACTTATCTCCCTGTCTATTTCCACTCCCCTCAGACGTAACATCCACCCCATCCATCCAAGGTTTAGTGCGGTACTCACTAGTTTGTGAAATCATAGCCCTCCCAAGCCGTTATGTTTTGTAATGGATTTTAACATCACAAATGATCAGTTTGCAAGATAAATANCTCTACGGGACCAACCAGGGACTCAAGTTCTAAACTAAGACCAAAGTGATAAAGGTTGTAGCCTGTCACTCTGGAATCATTAATTTTATGCTCATCAAAACTTATCTCTCTGTCTATTTGCACTCCCCTCAGACGTAACATCCACCCCATCCATCCAAGGTTTAGTGTGGTACTCACTAGTTTGTGAAATCATAGCCCTCCCAAGCCGTTATGTTTGCAATGGACTTTAACATCACAAATGATCAGTTTGCAAGATAAATGAAGAATCAGAGAAAATATCATCACAAATTTTTGGAGTAAATGAAATCATCAAAATATTCTAACCCCACACATGATTACTTCTTATTGCAAGGAAAAAGAAAAAAAACTACTCAAAATTAATGGAGATAGCAAAACAAAACATGATATATAATTAAAACCAAGTTTATAACACAAAACTTAAATAAAAGTATAAATACTTATCTCAAACTTTTATCCAAATAATCCTCTGAAGTTTTTTGATNGGAGATAGCAAAACAAAACATGATATATAATTAAAACCAAGTTTATAACACAAAACTTAAATAAAAGTATAATACTTATCTCAAACTTTTATCCAAATAATCCTCTGAAGTTTTTTGACTGAACTTGACTCAACAAGACTCACACAAAACTCAACAAACACTCACAATCACAAAACCCTCACTATGGTGGCCGCCAACCCCAATGGTGGTCTAACCTACCCTAAAATGACTTTTCTCTCCTCCTCTCTTTTTGGACAAGTGGAAATGCTTCCTATATATAAATCTCTATAAATAAACAAGGGTCACTTTAGGCTCTTTTTTGAAACTCGTCCAAATTCCATGAATATAAGCATAACTATCTTTGGTTCCTAAGCGCCCAACCATGGCGCCTAGGCGCCAGCCTTTTAGAATTGGCACCTAGGCGCCAGGTCACTNCCTCTCTTCTTGGACAAGTGGAAATGCTTCCTATATATAAATCTCTATAAATAAACAAGGGTCACTTTAGGCACTTTTTCGAAACTCGTCCAAACTCCATGAATATAAGCATAACTATCTTTGGTTCCTAAGCGCCCAACCATTGCGCCTAGGCGCCAGCCTTTTAGAATTGGCACCTAGGCGCCAGGTCGCCTTTTTGTTCATTGGCTTCATTTGACCCATTTTTGCTTCATTTTTGCTTCTTTTTCTCTTAAACTCCATTTCTTGCACCTAAAGTCAAAAAAGCACAAAATAACTTTCATTAAAACGCAATATCCTTAAAAATAGGCATGAAATACATATATAAAAATAGTTAATTTTAAGGCGTATTACTTTACACTTATAGACAAAATGCAAAATGAATATATACATGATAGGGTTGGTGTAGCTCCAATGGAAAACAAAATTAGTGAGAGTTGTCATAAATGGTTTGGTCACATTAAACGTCGACCATCTGATGATCTGATTAGGATAATAGATGTTTTGGATTCGACTTATGTTAAGAAAGGCACGGGTAGATCTAAAAAGAGTTAAGCATATTGAAAATGATCTTAATTTACTTGAATTAAATGAAAACATGACACCTAATAGGACACGATGGAGAAAAAAGATTTATGTAGTAGACCTCATTTAGTGATATAACGTTTTGTTGTTGTTGTATTTCTCAAAATCATTGAATTTATTTTAGAACAAATGTGGTATATATTTTAATTAATTTTACATAAATTATACTAATTAAAAATAAATCCTATAAATTTTATATTCATTTGTATTAAAATTTGAAGAAAATATTCAAATCTAAAATGTTTCTTCAAAAACTAGGTTTAATTTTATATATTTTTTTTAAATAATGACACAAAATGAATCATTTACACCATAATTTAATCTACTTTCATTTTATCAGATGTTGAATTTCTGTAATATTTAGGGTCTTGTATCATATAACCCAGTAAAGAACATTGTATCATAGAGAGAGCAATAGAGATAGATGGATGGGTTTTTTGCGGGAACGTTATGAAATATATTGAATTTTGATTTATGATAACTCAGAGGGAGGCTGCTTCTTAAAGGTTCCTTGGATTACAAGATTAGAGAAATAATGGAGATGGAAAGTAATCTCTAAATAGGGAGAGAAACAAAAGGAGGATCGAACAAAAAGGAAGATCTCCACTCTATCAACTTCCTTACCCTTTTATATATAAGCGATAAAATCAATAAAATAATCAAAGTATTACATTTTGTAATGTATGCCGCTTTTCTTCGATGTCTTGATGGAAAGACTGTGTTGTGGAAGTCATGTATTACCAGCTGATGCCAGGTATTGCCGACTGATGTCAGCTATTATCGGTACGGTGGCCATCCCCGATATCTGAGTGAAAGGAATGAGTCTCAAGTATCATGCGACGTCTTTCATAAGAGATTGACGGGTGTTCTTATCAGTCATATTGAATTATTTGTAGTCACTATGGTTTCTTATGATAGCTGTCATTACATATGTTGGCTAGGCTATCCTTTCGTGGAAAATGAGAATGATTGGATCTATAGAATAGTTCGATTCAACTACTTTGATAGGTGGGCTTGATTTAACCGCTTCGGCAGGTGGGGTAGATTCACTCACTTCGACAATTGGGCTTGACTCAGCAACTTTGGTTGGCAGCTTCATTCGATAAAAAAATTTAGTGAAAATTGCCATATACCCATATCTATTTATACATCATAATTTCAAAAAAAAGACCATATGATTTAACCAACTTATAAAACAATACAAAAAAGAAATTAAATTTAAATAATTAATCCAAACTTCCAATGTGTTTTGTTTTCCAACCCTAACCTGTGGATAACATGGTAATTTACTAGTCATATTTTATTCCTGCTGTCAATCACAACTCTGGTTCCCAATACCCTTTTCTTCTTTCTCTCTTGATGCTCTGCCGCGTCCTCTCCTTCGTCCAGCTCTCACTGGAGAATCGTTGATAGGACTGCGTTAATGCAGACGTATAGAGTGCGGATGTAAGAAGTAACTCAGAGAGAGAGAGAGAGAGAGAGAGAGAGAGAGAGATTGGGCCCGCGGCTTTAGCTTTTACTTGCAGGGCTAACGTGAGGGTGGGGCTATTGAGCCGGAGATAGAATTGGAGGGGTACATGGTAGATAAGAGGACGAAGAATAAAGAGGAAGAGGGAAATAAGACAGCGAGTGAGTGACAAAGAGCTGGTAGAGTGAAAGCGGGGAACAGGAAGATATTGTGAGAGAGATACAAAGAGAAGGGGGGGTTTTAGAAAGAGAAATGGTGGGCTCGGGAACTGGAGGTGATAGTAGGAGCAAAGAAGCAGTTGGGATGATGGCTCTTCACGAGGCTCTCCGCAACGTTTGCCTCAACTCCGACTGGACTTACTCCGTCTTCTGGACCATTCGCCCTCGCCCGTACTTCTTCTACTCCCCTCCCTTC
>JXCR01108089.1:0-12174 GCA_002079205.1 Phalaenopsis hybrid cultivar | reverse complement strand
GTTTTGGATGAGATGGGAAGAGGACCGGGGTGGGCAAATGGGAAATGCAAGAGGGTTTGGTCGCCAAAGGCGGTGGTTTTGGGTGAGATGGTAAGAAGGGCGCAAGTGGGTTATTTTTGGCCGAAGAGAAAAAAGGAAGGAGTAAGATGTTGGTGCACTTATTTTTATGCTTTTGGTAGCACTTTTAAATTGCGCCCTTAAATGAATGCAACTGTAGTCTTTTTTTTCTTAGTAGTGATGTGTCATCCAAAACGTTTCATATAACCATATAAAACAAAATTGGTTTGTAACATTAGTGTGCTTATTTGATGCTATTCAAATGAAGCTAACCACCAATATAAAAGATTACTTTACGTTCATAGACCTGCATGTCATCTTGTCTGGCCCTTTCTGTTGTGCGCATTTGTACTTGAATAAGGAGCCGTCTAGTATCCTAATTGTAAGCGTTTATGATCACATACTATCACAACATAAATATAAATGCATCAAAGCTTTATATTTAAGATCATACTCAAGATCCATACACATATATTGATTTTCTATGCATTTGAGAAGATAAGTTAATAAACCTATTGAATTTAATGTTCATCATAATAAACAAACATCAGTTATACAGTTTTTTAGTTGTTATGCTTTTTGTAGAAAAGCCTCAAATAAATGTTCATCGCATATATTTAAAAAAGTTGGATTTTGTCTACATCGTTATAAGAAAAACTTAACTTTAAACATGAAGATATTTAATTTTCATGTTCTTAATCTAGAAAAATTTCAAATGTGAGGGATGAATCCACATTTTATGACTTTTAACTTCATATTTTATCATGTATATAATATAAAGTTATAAGAGTTAAATGAATTTCATTTTTATTTGAAAACTTTTACGTACACATCCAAAGCAATAGTTTTGTAGCTTCAGGAATAGAAAACGATGTGGTTTACTTTTTTTATGTAAAAGCGTGCTTGGAGATCGTAGGGAATCAAACTTTACCATAATGTCATATTTGAATGTGAATGTGAAATAAAGATGCAAGGATAGATAAATCCTCTCTCTTATGATATGTACATCACATGAAAGTTTTTAAGAAAATAATTATATCATGAAATAAATACATTCTTAAGGAGCTAGAAACTTGAGGATGAGTTGATATAACTTTGAATTATAATCTATTTCATGATCAACTTTGTTATATTAGATGAAAGTATATTATATCATGTGTTAATAGCCACGAACCAAACATATATTTTTTTCTGAATACAATCATTTCTTTTAGTACATTAGACTAAATTATAAAAACTTAAATAGGTAATTTATTTTCTTTTTAAATAAAACTAATTTGATTATTGGAAAATGAAACAAATTTACAAGGCTTCTTCTGACCTAGGAGAGAGCTTACTTATTGACAATTATTTATTTAATAAAGTACCATATTATTAATGATATTATTAGTAACTCTACTAATTTCATTTCAATGGTAATTTCATTGTCATTTTTGTAGCCAACCTACAACATTACTTTTTTCTTTTTTTTGGTGGTTTAGTGCTTGTTGTATATTATTAAAATCTATTTCTGATGTGTTTTAACTTCTTAGTCATTAAAGAGAACATTAGACAGTTATGAAATTGTATTTTACAACATTGTTGTAGGGAACACTAACAACAAAGGCATTAATATTGTCCCTTTCAAGACCAACCTTCACTTTTGCTTCCTTAATCTCTCTTTCATTCTCTTGATTTATGGAATACACCCTGGCTTCCACCTCCTCTTGCATAAAAAAAGCTCGATTTAGCTTAATTAATCCATTGATTTGCATGTAAATCTCTTGCTCAACCTCCTTGAATTTTCAATTCATTAATTCATTCATTAGATGTAAAGCTTTATGACATTGAACTTTAGATTAGACGTCCTCTTTAAAAACTATAACTTTTATGCCATATTTATTTTATATTTTAAGGTTTATAGAGCACCTACACTCTGTGTTTCGTTTTCGTAGTAGAAAATTAAAAAAATACCATTTTGGGCTTTGTTAGGACATTTAATAGTTTTTAAGCATTCAAAAAATATTGATGAATTCTCTAAGAGTTTATTTGATAGTAATTGATTTTCATTAAAGTCTTTGGATGCATCATAAATGCTAATTTATATTATTTTCTTTCTTTATTAATTAAATATAATTAATTTAGTGTTTTTAATGAATATGTATTAGCTAGGTTAATAAATTTTCATTTATGGAACGTATGACTAACCATAGAATGTTCATGGATATTTGGAGGTCTACTTCTAGTCAAAATTGTCAAAGTCAAGAGTTACATAAGTTTTTAGTTTTTTGAGTATGTGGCTTATGACTACCNATGACATTGAACTTTAGATTAGACGTCCTCTTTAAAAACTATAACTTTTATGCCATATTTATTTTATATTTTTAGGTTTATAGAGCACCTACACTCTGTGTTTCGTTTCCGTAGTAGAAAATTAAATAAAATACCATTTTGGGCTTTGTTAGGACATTTAATAGTTTTTAAGCATTCAAAAAATATTGATGAATTCTCTAAGAGTTTATTTGATAGTAATTGATTTTCATTAAAGTCTTTGGATGCATCATAAAATGCTAATTTATATTATTTTCTTTCTCTATTAATTAAATATAATTAATTTAGTTTTTTTAATGAATATGTACTAGTTAGGTTAATAAATTTTCATTTATGGAGCGTATGACTAACCATAGAATGTTCATGGATATTTGGTGGTCTACTTCTAGTCAAAATTGTCAAAGTCAAGAGTTACATAAGTTTTTAGTTTTTTGTGTATGTGGCTTATGACTACTCATCTAGCATTTAGAGATAATATTTTGGTATTCATGTGCTAAACACAAAATATAGGTAAGCATAACACTAGATAATTTAATGTTGATTTGTATTAGTTGAGTTTTGAACCCAACTATTAGTTCAAAACTTCATGTTTTGAGTACGAGCCACCTTTCCTTTCTAAATATAGGTTTTAATGTTTCTCTACACCATTTAACACATAATAGAATCAGTGATATAAGGAAATATACTTTAATGTTATATGTTCTCAATTTATAGACACCCATGAAGTGCATGTTATTGTTAGAGCTCAAAAAGAAATTTTGACTTATTATTAGCCTCCAAAAAACCCTTTCAGAAAGGTTGTTTAAATAACTTTGAGTATCTATATTATAAGAAAAAATATTGCACATGTATTTTTTAATCAATTTGTAAGCATGATGAAAGAAACAAATTTAAATAATGTTTCAATTCTAAAGAGTGTATACTAGAAATAAATTTGTGTCCAAGTTTGGTTTAAGCCGATAAAAGGTAGATTGCTACAATAACAAATTGTATGTTCATGTTAAGTTGAGGTAATTGAGATGTGGTGAAAAGTCTTTTTAGCAACAATATTCAAGCAACAAAGTGGATGACAACATAACTAGAAATTCATTTATTTTTTAGTTTATTTATTTTCAAACTCATGTTCTATACCTCCAAAGACTTTATGCGTTAATCCTATATGATGGCACCATGATCAAATTTTTGAACTAAAAATCTATGCATCCAAAAATTGGAAAGGAATTAATTCAAATAGATTGTATGTATCCCAAGTTTGTTGGCGACCAAAGATTGCTATGCATAATTCATATGTTGATGAATTTATACCTTTTAGTCAAGCTGCCTCACCATAATTTTGTTAGATAGTAATAATTAGACCAACGATCCTAACCCTAATTATGTTTGTGACTAAATCCTACATGTTTCATCACTTATCAATCCCTCCGGATAAGGTACAAAAGAAAAACAAATGATTTGTACATCTATCCATTGATCATAGATGAGGTAAAGGAAAAGGAATGGTTTATCATTTATGTATATGGATTTTATAAGAAAGCACTAATGTGGGCTCAATGATTTTTCATCATATGGTTTATTACAAGGCATATGAAAAATAAGTAGAGTAAAATATACATATTGCATGCAATCGCCATAAGCCTTCATATTAAAGAATTGTGAAAGAATTTTAAAATTTGATCAGAAAATGTTAATGATATGGTGCTACATACGAACATGAAAATGTTAATATATATTCAAAAGTTTAAGAATGTCCAATAGTGTTAAATAATACTAGATGTTCAACATTTTAAGAGCCTGATACACTTCATCAATACACTTAAAAGTGAATGATAAATAATATAAATATGAGGATCAAATTTTAGGGCATTAGGAAACTCCTTCAAAACTAGTAGCTTTATGCTACATACTGAGTATAGAGGGAAAATAAAAAAAATGAAAAAAACATTATACTTAAATATCATATAAATTTCATGTTCGTTTATAAAAAGTTGTATAAAATGAGTAATTGGTTAGGACCCCATAGCTAGAGAGCTGCACACAAGAACACATCAACTTCAAGCAGATTCGTAGTATACATAATCTAAATTTACATGAGCATAAAAAATATATATTTTATAAATCAAAAGTGTAGAGATACAATAATTATTGCAAGTAATTAATTTTTTTTAGGACATGTAATAGTACTGGAGGATATTCTAAGTCAATCATCAACATGGTAAGGGTCTTTCAATGGGCACTTTGAGCTAAAATATTATGGTCCACAATTGTAAGTAGAGGGAGAGAAGAAGAATGGAAAAAAAAATTATGTCCAGGAGTGCAAAGGAAAGGTACACAATGCATGAAATTCATTCTTTTAACTACAAACATTGTCAAATAGTAAGGAAATGAGTGCAGAGGGACCACGCTTTGTAACAAAATAGAAGTATGGTTGGGTGCTTAGTTTTCTTAGATCTTTAAGAGCTTTTAGATTATCATGGCGTAACTTGGGCTATAATATTTTAGGTCCTATTATTTATAATTCTCTATTTAAAGATAAGATGCCACTGTGCCCATACTGTAATGTCAAAGACTGGACACAACTCCTGTCCCATTGTAGATAGTGATTTTAGTGATGTGACTTTCGATGCCATCTCTAAATCAGTAGCCCCAAAGTCCAATGATCACTGGGAGTGTGTGCTTGGCTTATCCATAAGGAGTATTCTCATCATAGCCAAGTATCCCAACACCAACCTAGATTGTGTGAATAGATTGATAATATCAATCACAAACTATATGATCTCACAAGGTGGTTAGACCATATTTTTAGTTGGCTTGATTGTAACGAGCAGTAGCATGTTTTATTGGCTGATTGGCGAAAGGATCCCCACGAGATGTGGGAGAACGTGTTCTAGCATTTCCCTCAAGATTATGGCATAAGGAGAGGAACCAATAGAGAGGCCAACGATAATTGGGTTGGAGGTGGATGGCTACCCGATCCTAATAGATTGTGTGATTGCTCAACCCCCTTTCATCTCATGTTTATATTTACTTCCTTCTCATTTGAATTTATTTGATGTGTATTGATTTGTATTTGTTAATAGTTTTGCCCCTTATAGTTTAATGAAATAAATATGTACTTTTATCATTTATTCATTTGACGCTCTATCTGCTTGTGGACTACAAAACTTTCCACACATCAAGAGCTTATGGGGCTCTTTGAAATGCTCTGATGATAGATTTATCACATTTATGTGACTTACATGGACCCACGGTGTGTTTTTCAAGTATTAAGATAGCATCTTGATACCTAGTATACTGTTATGGCAAAAAATGTAGTGTCACGACACCCTTACTATATTAAAAACTCCTAACAGCTTCTGAGGAAACAAGATTTAACATTTGAGGGATGACATGACATAATGCCATAATGATGTATTACCTGATGATCGGGGTTCCTAAGGAATAACCATTTAAAATAATCATAATGATGGCCATTAATGTGGCTCTACCACATTAGCGATACCACGAAGCCTAAATGGTACAATACGATCCCTAAATAACACATTGTGGTGCCCTGTCAAAATTTTCTAACCCTCAAGTTGTGTATTGCCTTTTGCCGATAAGGTGCAAACTATAGAGCATCACCTAGGCATCACAATGTCACACCACTTACTTGTCCTGTAAATGGGGTAGCTCTTTGCCATTCTTAAGGTTGGACTTCTTAGGGTTTGGATCTTCTCATGCTTGACTTCTTATGGTTGAAAGGCTAATGGATTAAAATATGGCCGAAAGACTACCATCTACTTTTCAATAAAGGCTATCATAGCAAAATATGAGTAAATTATTCTCCAAGTTTATAAAAGTTTTAAGGAAACTTATAATTAGCATTGCAATTAATGAAGCTTTTGAAAAAAATGCCATGTTAGATGAAACTTAAATAGGCATTTTGTTAAGACAAAGAAGAATATGATTATTTCAAATTGTATATTTGTTTGGGGAATGTAGTAAAATAGTATAAAGAAAAAATTTTAAAAAATAAAATATCTTCAAAATTGTATAATGACATTGACTATTAGATATAAATTATCAGGAAAGACTTTCTTTGATTATGAAGTAATCATAAGAGTTAATGTCATTATGTATTGTTCAGAAATCACTCGAACTACAACATGACATATTAATCTATAAGATATCTTCAAAGAGTTATTGAAGATATTTTAGTGAAAGTAAAAAGAAATTATCATCAAAGCTATAATTTTATTATTCTTCATGTGAAGGAAGAAAATAAAATTCTATATATCTTAGGGAGAAAATATTTGTCCAAGTAAATGCAACAATAAAGGCAAGGTGAGAAATAACCATGTGAATACATGATCCCAAATTTGTCTTTAAATGTGCTTAAAATAATGCAATATTTTAATGGCATAAATAATGAAAGATATAGGATTGATTGTTTAGATCAATGTGCATGAAATGAAATGAATGAGTTCCTAATCTTGGATTTATTTAAAAAGTTTATTATATATAATTAGATTATAAAAAATAGAGATCAATTTGAAAATCATTTATATAGTTTACAAAATGAAATAACAAATATAGAATATCTTGAAATTTTTAATAATTTCATTAGAACATAATTTTTCATTGATTTATTAAAGTAGTATATGTTATAATAATTTAGTTAATTATTTGGTGAGTCGCATTTTACCAATTAATCTATCATTTGCTTTTTTTTTTTTTNTTTTTTTTTTTTTTTTTTTTTTTTTTTTTTTTTTTTTTTTTTTTTTTTGCATGATGTAAAACATTACTTTTGGGATTTATATTTTTTTATACATGATATATGATAATAAAATCATCAAAGCCAAGTTGTCAAAAAAGTGGAAGTGAAAAATATAAATAATTTATGTCACGAATCAAAGGATGGTGGATATTTTAGAGGGATCAAAATAGAGGAAAATATATTAAAAAGTTAATTTGGGTTCCATCATTATTTAATGATGCACTTTACTACAAAATGATATAAAAAATACAAACTTGTAGGAAACAAATCTAAATATCTTATAATTCCTTTGAATTAAATTATTAAGGAGGAATTTTTTATCATTTGGGAATATAGCTTATGAGTCTATTTATGCTTTATTTTTTAATCTATATATATATATATATATATAGTAGACTACATTTCAAATAGATAAAGGCTACTCCTTGCTACCTCCATGAGTCATTAAATTTTTATCATTATAAATATATGATTGGGTGTACTAAAGTTTTTATTTAAGTGCTTTAAAAAAATACAAAATTCAACTTTTTTATTTTGGCCGGAAAAAAGTTCAATTAGTAGGGCCTTCNAGTCATTAAATTTTTATCATTATAAATATATGATTGGGTGTACTAAAGTTTTTATTTAAGTGCTTTAAAAAATTACAAAATTCAACTTTTTCATTTTGGCCGGAAAAAAGTTCAATTAGTAGGGTCTTGGATTAATGGTATTTCTTAAGCAATTATAAATAAGAAAAATAAGAGCCTACCAAAATAAGGAAATAAATATTAAAATATTCTCATAATATTTATTTTAATTTCTGGATTAATTTTAGAAAAATTAATTTGCATTATTTATATTTTCATGAAAATAGCATTTTCGGATGTTTTGATTATTTAAGACTTATTTAGTACATATAAACTCATGTTGAGCTTATGCATTATTTTATTAATTAATTTTCTTACACATAAAATTTTTTACCCATTTATTTTAGCTTGTTATATGGACTATTCAATAAATCCTTAAACTTATTACTTTTGCCATCCTATTATTTCTTTTCTATATCCTCTCAATAGTTTCATTAAAAATTTCAAATCATTCATCATATGGCTGAATTTTATATTTGAGATGCAAAATTTTATTTAAAATATTAAATTATTATTTTTGTCAAAGTTCAAAATTATTTATATTTTAACATTAAATAAATTTTAAAAAGTTGGCAAAATAAATTTATGTTTATTTGGAAGTGTCTTGCATTAAATTTTATTTAAATTTGCAATATTTTCTTTATAACTCCCTCATAATTTACATAATTGGATTTGCAATAAATAAAAGCATCTAACAACCCAAGTATTTTAGATTTAATTAACTCTTAAGATTTTGAAATCAAAACAATTTATATTCATAATATTAATTAATTAATTAATTTAATCCTTCGTATATCATGCATTTACTTTTCGTTGAATCTAATTTAGGAAAGCTTTGTCAATCCCATCGATAAAGAAATCAATAATTAATTTATTTTCAATTATTTTAAGTCTATCTTATATTAAACACATCTTTTCATAAGTAAATATTCTTCATCTGCATTCACATTTTCTTCCACTTCTCTCACCTGCCAGCTATTTACGCCTTGAATTTAATGTAGTCAAATTTTACACAATTAAATTTTGAAAGTTAAATTATTGCCTTATACAAATTTTTCTTCTTTTCTTTCCTTAACTTGGCTAACCACCCTTCTCCTCCTCTTTATTTAATTAAGTGGATTTGTTACTGTCGGTCGCTAAATTGGGAGTTGTCGGTCGCTAGAATGGATATTCTGACGCCCGTTTTAATTTAATTTACATATATAATTTGGGAAAAGTAATATTTTAAAATTTGAAAATACAAGACCGGACCGATCCATATCCTCAGTAGTTTAAATAAACGAGTCTAATACCGCAAGCAATGCATCTCTCTCAAAGGGTAGACACACTACTTACTGTTGACAGCTCGATTAAATAAACTAAGGAATTTATGACATCCGTTTAAGTCTGCGAAAAATCATTTTTATGTTGACCAACAAACTCTCTTATTTAATATGAAAAATTAAATAGGGTCTATATTAAACTGGGTTTTTGAAAGTTTTCTATAAGGGCAGACCCTTATAGTTAATTACATCTTAGATAACCGAAGTCAACTATGAAACTCTCGATAAAAATCAGAGGATATTGTCTTCAAGAATTTCAAAGGATAGGACTTTTCAAAAGATCAGACAAAGAAGTGTGAAATGAGAATGACTCAAAGTTGGAACATTTACTTCGAATCCGACGGAAGAGGAACTAGGCGATGTCATGGATCCTGAGGAGAACCTCAGTGACTTCCCAAGTTATCTTATGGTTCAGCTTATATTTTGAAAAGAGTTAAGTGTTTCATCTTGCAAATTTTATTAATTATGGCTTATATTCATACAAGACGATCACACAAATAGCTTGAAAGATAGAGGATTTAAGTCGTGACGAACGACAATCTCGGAATCTTAGGGTGAGTTAGGGCTTAAATTGTATAGCAAAGTTATACAAAAACCTAAAGAAAAAGTTGAGGACTTATGTCGCACTAGGCAGATAACCTTGAAATCCTATGACTTGTTATTTAATTTCTAAGGAAAGATGTGTTGTTACAGATCCTCGTGCTGTTGTGAATCGTAGTTGTAGAAGGATTCCCAAAAAGCTAGCTCCAGGTTTCTTAGCAAAGTAGCAGTCCTAAAGTCTAAGGTTTAAAGGTTTAAATGATAAGTTTAAAATTAATTATTATGAGGGGGTTAAAGTTGATTAGAGCAACACCGGTTAGGATCCCACAGTTCCATCATTCTTGCACCATTATTTTCTTCGGATTCACTTAGCCCAAATGAATTTTCTAAACTCAACTCAATGAGTTCCATACTTTCATTTAGATAGTGAGAAATCTATTTAGCAACTATAGGTTAACTCCTTCGAGAGATTCTTAATCATCTGATAGAGACGTTTTAATTTAGTTGCAATATTTGTTTTAGTTATTTTGTTTGTGATTAAATTTTGAAGTGTCTTATATTTTTATTATTGTGGCGGTGAATTTTATCTTTTTTTGATTTCTTAGTTTTTGTTTCAGTTCTGTGGCTATCCTAAAAGTTTCATTTTTGACATGCAGGGTGACCTTGTTGTTTAACATGTAAGTTTATAGGTAGGAAACGAGAGGTACAGAGTGATAAATAAAAGTAAGTTGCAATGCAATAACTTGAAAGTGTACCTGCCGATTCTTCCCGTTCCTCCACTTGAAAGACCAATACTTGCAATACATATATATAATTTTACAGGAATTAAAACATGCTTGTAGGAAAGGTAGAGAGTACAGATTTGAGGTGTGTCTACCAGACCCTATGTCATACACTAATAGATCCAATTTGTTTATTTGTGTGGATGGTTCTATCGAGCAAATCATAATATGTCCAAGTGTTTTCCAAGTCTTCCAAAAGATCATGAGAAAGTCCTGGGTAATACCCCAGACATTTCACAATCCCTTGAATCATCTCTAGTTCATTTTGGTCTTATTATGTTTGTTAGGTGGTTCACCTAACTCATACCCTTATGCTCAAGGATCCTTGATGTTTTGATGATCCCTTGAAGTGGGGAAAATATCATTTGATGTTTCACTTACGAATTATACGGGTAAAGACCCTTAGAGGCAATTTGGCTTAATTAAGAAACTTAGCGGGTCTCATTTTTAAAGATGGGCATGTAGTGTCTTGAAAGGTTTCAAATTAATTATAGGCAATTTTATAAACCTCATTAGACAAGATTTTGAATAAACCTAATTCACCACTAAGCCCTTAAAACTTCATAGGTAGATTTGTAACTTTTAGAAAAATTCAAATATTTATATTTTTAATCCTTATCATGTGTCATAAAATTTTAAGGGTTTAATTTAATTATTAAAATTATTATTTTTTATTTTGAGTATTAATTAAATATAAAATATTATTTAAGTGGAGAATTAAATTTTATATTCTTATTAAATCTCTCTGAGTCTAGGAAACCCAGAGAGAAAAAATTCATATTTTTTTTGTTTATATTTTAATTATTAGAATTATTTTAGTAGAAAATTAAAGAAAACTCATTTTAAGCCCTTAAAAATTATAACTTGACTTAGAAAATTAGGAGAATTATTTTAATTGGTCCCAATTGATCAGAAAGCGGAATGTGACATTTTAGTATGTTTTTACAATTTTTAAATTTTTATGATTTTTAATTCTTTTTAAATTATTTAATTATTTAAAATGGCCTAAAAATGAAATATTTATTTTAATTTCATTTTTATTTTTCTTAGATTTCTCTAGTCATAAGGAGCTTCAAAACCAATTTGGTGACTTTTTGAGTTGTATTTTAATTATTATAATTATTTTAGTGCCAAAAATGCAATTTCATTTAGTTAATCCATTTTAGTAGTCAAATTAATTTCAATTGACTTAAAANTGAGTTGTATTTTAATTATTATAATTATTTTAGTGCCAAAAATGCAATTTCATTTAATTAATCCATTTTAGTAGTCAAATTAATTTCAATTGACTTAAATNTAAATGAGTCCAACAAATCTCTAGATAAAATCCTTGGTTGTGGTGAATTGTCAAGGTATGATTTCGCTAAGGCCGATTTCAGGTGTTGATCAAAGTCTATGCTAGGGTGGTCTGGTGATGGGGCTTTTGCGGGGGATCTTCTTCTTTCACTCAAGGGATGGTGTGGGTGAAGTTAATTTTGATTTGGTGGAGTTTTCAGAGGTGTCCTATTTTGGGCTCAAACTTAGGCTGAGAAATTGGCTTTGGTCAGTAGTGAAGATGGTTGGGTTGAACTCAAGAGGTCTTGAAGAAGCTCTTGAACAATTTGGCAGAGTCTGCCCAAGGAAATTGAACCTCTCCTTCTTTGGTATTGAGAGGGTGAGTTTAAATTGGGACCTTAGAGGCTGCAATTGGGCTAACCAGTTGGTGTCTCTGGTTGCTTAGGTGGAGGAAAGAAAGGGACAAAAAGCAAATTGGAGTAAGCCAGTCTGGTTGGGTGTAATTT
>JXCR01108088.1:60019-77909 GCA_002079205.1 Phalaenopsis hybrid cultivar | reverse complement strand
GATTTGAATATGATTGGAATTGATTTGGCTTGGGTAAAGTTAAGTTGAATTGATTTGAGACACATCCTAGTCAAAGGGTGGAAAAGGGTATAGGATTTTCTGATGAAGGAGAAGCCCTACACTAAATGTTTATACATAGGAGGCTATATGTGGACTAACCAAAATTTGAGAGTAACCCATTTGGTCAAGATGCCCATGACTTTCCATAATCTCGGATACATTAATAACCTTAGATTATTAACTAGTTAAATAACAAAAGGTCTCTCTTGTCATTATAANCATGTTATGAGTAATATCTCTCCTTTGGTTCATTTACATAACTTAAGTGGCAATAGGTTATATTAAAATTTGTTGAAAGTGAAACTAAGACTCGGGAGAGCGGTGATATTCTAACTTGAGTGCACTCACATTGACCGGTTGGCTAGTAAAATAGTTTAGTTGGCAATGCAACTTTTAGGGAAAAAATAATTTAGTGATCTGTTTCTATTAGGTGTTTCTAGGTGATAGACAGTTGCATAAAACTAATAGAATACTAAGTGTACCTACACACTCAAAAGAGGGTAGGTAGTCATATGTTCCTTGTTTACACATAATTTATTACTTTATTCTATCAATCCTTTTACTGCTTATGTTATTATCTTCATTTTACTTTTCTTTTGCAATGAAATAGATGCATGTTTAGGAATTTAAATTTGCTTAGATCTTCTTTTATTTAATTAATGTAATGGTATTTTCAATGACTCCTAATTTTTTTATACACTGATCACTTGTAAAATTAAAATTTGTTGCAAAAAATAGTGGCCAAAGTTCTTTGCTAGCACCAAGATGGGGTAAATAATATGTATGCTCATATTTTTCACTGGCTACATTAATTTATAAGCATTTCATTCCTACTCATAATCAAGGTCATTAAAAGTGAAGGGTGGTCTTTAACATCTCAAAATTCTCCAAACCAATTAATCCAAATAAGTTATCTTTAGATTTAAGATTTTAGGAATAGTTATACCTAATAGTGGTAGACTAGAATTAGCCTATGGGATTTCTTTTGTCGCTTCTCTGTGGGATCGATACTAGGGACTTAAGAGAAATCCCTATATTATTTGAAATGTTACGTACACTTGCGTAGTACCCCTAATATGTAAACTATTTTTTAAATTTTATAATATTTCGATTTTGCACACTAGCTGCTAAATATAAATGGGGTCAAACTTTTGGCCATCTTTTGTAAGCTAAATTACTGCGTAATTGTGGGTCGGGTCATTAGCTCAACATAGATTTATACTTAGGTGGTTATCTAGTACATCTAAGTTGTTAGAAGCCTTTCCAAACCAAACTGGGTGTAAGTCCTTTTGTTAGGAGGGCTTTCCAGCTTTATAACCGAACCTCCCTTTCTCGTCTTTTCTGGTGGCATCCTCACCATTTTGGTAGTTATAAGTCTCATCTCTTGAAGATCCACCTGATAATCATATGATAGAGTTTTGTCTCTCTTACCTTGGTGCTTTTGAGGTCACTCATGGATGGCACAATTCACATATAACTAATCAGGGATCTCTGGATGTGTTAGGTCAAATACCTTCACGATCAGGTAGACTTAGGGTCTTAGTGGCGTGGGATGACAGGACTGTGGTACCCTGACCCAGCTACCTCCTCCTTCTAAGGACTACACCCTTCTTTTAACTACCCCTATCAAGCTCTATCACTCATGTTGTCTTTGTTGGTATCAACATGATGGCCTGATTACTGATATGTTGTCGTTCGTTTGGGATATGATGATTTGTCCTCTGCTCATATGACTTGGATGTGCTTTGACATATCGGGAGTCCCATATGTATTATTCAATTATTTTGCAAGCTCCAAATGCTGATGAGTTTTGTTACCTATGTAGGGACCATGAGAGAGTCACTCTCCGCTCTATGACTTAGCTAGAGCTTTAAAAGTGTTAGAGCATTTCTTTGCGAGATAACCTTCTTTTGATAGCCCTGTGCTAGTTGTTACTACTAATGTAAACAAAACTCCTTTAGAAAAAGAGTATCCTTAAATAATACCAAGATGTAATTAACCAAGTGGGATACGTCCCCTTAGGAGCGCTCTAGACCTAAGAACATGAAAACACACATGAATCTCTAGTTTTGGGTAGTTAATGTAGGTATTCTTTTACAGATACTGGTCCAAGATGCTTACACCTGATTTTATTTGAGCATACATAATTGGCCTATCCTTATGAGTTTTATCACACGTAGACTCTCTATATTCTTTCTCTTTCTCTTGTTTGTTCACTTCGTTATTTGTCAGTCTCTTTCGGTTTCTCTCTTCTCATGATCATTCATATGATCCAAAAGAGAGATTTATTTGAAAAAAGAAAGTATACAATGATAGATAAATTGATGACTCATTTAAAAAATATAATGAGAAAAAGAGTGAAAATAGTGAAACCACGATGTCTAATCAGCATACAAACTAAAAATTGCCCCTCAGCGCTTAAACGACAAAAGCTAAGACTTAAGTTAAGCGATGGATATTTCAAATTTACTAAAGAATGGTGGTGGATTTTTTTATTGTAGGGGCCACCAGTGACCTCGAAAGATTTCTATTTAAATGATGGGATACTTCATTTAAAGAATATTATATCATTCCTATGAATAGAAATATTATCTTGGAATAGATCTAGTAATCAGATGATGAAAAATATTTGAGTTTTATGGATTTGTAGAACCAAGATTATTCTCTTAACTCATGGGCATAAGCTAAGGCTTATTTTTTTCTAGAGTCTGATATTCTTATGAGGGGGCTCTCTCATAGTTAATTACTTCTCAAGAATTAGTCCAAAGAATAGTCTTGATAAAATTTATGCCTTATATCTCTCTTGTTCATTAGTGAATGTCTGTGAGATAGTCAATCTTGAGACTTGGATGAAAGAGTAAGCTTGAATATGAGTTGACTTCACTTGAGTTGAGCAGCTTTAATCTGGTTGAGTTAATTTCCATTTTAAAAGTTCATTTTAAGTTAAAATTTAATCTAAGTTGGTTGTTGGATTTTGGAAGAGGTGATTAAACTTTCAAATTTTATTTGATGGGAAATTAATCTATTAAATTTGTTAAATTTTTTAAATTGGTCTGAGGATTAATATGATTTATTTTAAGTTTTCATTTTAAAAGTTCAAAGGTTTTAATTATTGGTTGAAGTTTATTAGAATGTATTAAAGTTGGTTGAATTTAGAATTAATTGTTGAAGTTATTTAATTTAAAGAGGTTTGAAGCTTTAAAATTTATTAAGGCTTGTTAAGATCCATATAAGTTTATTAAATTTTGTCAAGATTTGTTTTAAGGTTATTAATTTTATTAAAATTTATTAATGTTAATATTTTGATTAAATATGATTTATTAAAGTTCATTTTAGTTTTTTAAAGAGTTTGTTAAATTTTATTTGAACTAATTAAAAATCATTAAAGTTCAATTTATTTTAACTTCAGTTAATTATTTCGGTTGGTTGAAGTTAATTAATTTTTTGTCAGATTTAATTTGTTTCTTAAAGTTTCTTCATTCTTAGGGTTTGAACTCAACATTTGGGAGTCCAAATGATAGCATAAAGATTGAATATGATAGTCTTTAAAAGATAAATTTGGAGCTGAATTGAACTGAGTTGGGTCTAATTTGCATATGTTTAGATTANATTAAATATGATTTATTAAAGTTCATTTAAGTTTTTTAAAGAGTTTGTTAAATTTTATTTGAACTAATTAAAATTCATTAAAGTTCAATTTTTTTTAACTTCAATTAATTTTTTAGGTTGGTTGAAGTTGATTAATTTTTTTATCAGATTTAATTTGTTTTTTAAAGTTTCTTCATTCTTAGGGTTTGAACTCAGCATTTGGGAGTCAAGATGATAACATAAAGATTGAATATGAAAGTCTTTAAAAGATAAATTTGGAGCTAAATTGAACTGAGTTGGGTCTAATTTGCATATGTTTAGATTTGATTTGAATATGATTGGAATTGATTTGGCTTGGGTAAAGTTAAGTTGAATTGATTTGAGACACATCCTAGTCAAAGGGTGGAAAAGGGTATAGGATTTTCTGATGAAGGTTAAGCCTTGCACTAAATGTCTATACATAGGAGGCTATATGTGGACTAACCTAAATTTGAGAGTAACCCATTTGGTCAAGATTCCCATGAATTTCCATAATCTCGGGTACATTAATAGCCTTAGACTATTAACTAGTTAAATAACAAGAGGTCTCTCTTGTCATTATAGCAATGACTTAAGATAGCCCTTCTTGTTATAAAGTGTTTTTGAGTATCTTCATCCACAACATGAATTACTTCATTCTAAGATACTTTTATAGTCCAAGGGGGTAGGATGTTTTGTTTTATATGTCATCGTCCTTAATTTTATCAATTTGGTACCAACTAAGCTAATATTGGGCTTCTATACATGACCCATCTAAAGTGTATAAGGTCTTAAGTTTTCATCCATGTTAGTTATCATTGAGTTCAAAGTTTGAAGCTATCATAGGGTGCAGCTATAAAAATTAGAGATGGTCAATTTTAAATGTTTGAGAGGTTCAGTATTTAAGCAGTGTTTGTTTGATCCCTAAGTTTGTCAGCTATGACGTCAAATTAAAGTTTTTTTAAGGTTTTCAGTTTCAATTCTCTTGGATTGTCGATTAGTGTAAGAGAATCACAATTATTTCTAAGGTTTGATCTTGGTTTTCACTCCTAAGTTTTCTTGTTCCTTTTTTCTAATGTTTTAAATATGTGTGGCCTAAGACTTCATACTTAGAAAGATTAAACATAAAATTTTCCAAGTCTGATGTTTGACACTTAAAAGTTGCTCATATCGTATTGAAAATATTTGTCTTTTTCAGGAAAAAAAAAGATTTTCTTAAAATGTAAGTTTGTTATGCAAAAAGACAATAGGATTTTACTTTCTATAATACATTTAAACTTAAAATGGCCCAAGCTCCTTTTATTTCTAAGCCAAAGTTGGGAGTCATATGTTTTTTGGGAGAAAAAATAATCATTCATTAAACTCTTTTGTTAGGAAATATATAAAACTTGCCTAGGCTAAGTATTTAGAAGAGTTTGATTATATATTTTAATTATTATGTGCTCTAAAGTTTAAAAGAACTTTGAGTTTTGAAAGTGATATTATGTTAGTTGAAGCTTTGGAAAGATTTGTTTTTTGAAAAGTATTTTAAAATATTTAATCATTTTAAAAAAAGTTTTCTTTAGTAAAAGATTACCTTTTATTTTAGTTTAGTAAAAGACTTCTAAATTAAGAATTAGTAAGTATTAATGTTGAAAAAAGGTTTTTATACTTGAATCAAGATTCTTAACGAGCTTTGAAAAAGCAAGCCCTTAAAAGTTCTGTTATTCAACACATCCTTTAAGCTTTTCTACATTTACAATTAATTGAAGTAAAAAGAGAATCATTTTATGTGAGTGATTATATTTTTAAAATTACAATTTTTAGAGCAATTTTATATGCTGTAGAAAAGTTTTTTATCGTGAAGTTATTTATACTTAGAAAATATTTTCATTTTTGGGCACTTTTAATTTACTTAAACATATAAAATAGATTTCTCTTTTAAAAATTTTTAGTTTGCCAAACTCTCTATAGCTTAGCTCTTTAGGAAATTCAATCTTCCTTCATGTTCATTCTTTTAACCACACATTTTTAATATTAAAGTTATCTCTCCTATTGCTCATTAAATCCAAACTTGCAAAATATAAAGTTAAACATTTGATAAGCACCCACTCATGCAAACATCATCAAAGGCATGCAAACCATGCACTCATGCAAACACACATTTATCATACATCCACATTTCATTACTCTTCTCACCGTAATGATAAGTGGGTCTCCACTGAGGATTCTCCTAAGAAATCCGACCAAAGACAATATAAATGATCGAAGACAGTCTAGTCGACCGAAGATCCTCCAGTCAACGAAAAACGTGATAGCCGATCAATTGACAGTCAATTGATCGAATGACAACATGAGAAGGTCATTAAACGCTTTTCCTTTTTGCATTTATAAATATGGAACGACGTCGGCGTCAGTTATGGATCCCAAAGTTAGTTACAAACATGAAGAAGTGCATCAATTATTTATAATGTTCCTATTAAAACATGGGCAAATATGTAATTTGTGACACCCACTATGAGCTATAAATAAGAGGGTCTTTTCTTCAAGAAGGAATTACTAAATCTATTCTAAAAAAAAAATTGTGTTACTATATATTCCATTTCTCTTCTTCTTTCTTTGTTCCTCCTCTGTCCAACGTTCTATTCTTTGGGTGTGATCCACATGACATTTTTGAGTTCAACACACACACACACACATGCACAAGATTTCTCTCATAAATACATTAGAGGATACAAATCCTCTCGCCATGTATATGCACCAATCCAATCTCAATCATAACATATATCAATATAAAATGTATGTTTTTGGCATTGTCAAAAAGAATATTTACAATTTTTTTTCTCGTTTACACCTATAATATAAAATAGGGGCCCCTATAAAATAACTCAATGCAACATTATTTGTTCATTTATGTAGTTTACCTTTTTTTTTTTGAAGCGCTTAGGCTCTTTAGGTGCATAGAAAAATCTTACCTTTAACATCAAATTAGATAGCATTGAAGTCCAAATCCATTATTCAATCATACAAAGTGCAATAATTAAAAAAAAAATAAAGAATTATTTTATGAACTAAAAAATTATTAAATCCTTGCCTCCAAGACAAGGGCAAAATTTATCTAATATAATAATGATGTTTGCCTAATGCCTCCGAATGGGCCATTAAAAACTATAATCTTCATAATTTATGCCAGTAGCAAACATATTTGTAAACCTTCTTTTAATAACAAAGCATGAAAGCATCACCAAGTAAAAAACAGATATTAAACTAATTAGAGCACATTAACAACAAATCAAACCTCCAAGCTTACTTAAATATTAAAGTAATTTTCTCTTCCAATCAAATTGCAAATAGAGCTTGAGCACCTGACAAACGGCCTGATTTGATATATGTTCGCAAATCCAGACAAAAATTCCGCCGCGGATTTTGAATCCGGTTCTGCATCGCCCTTTTAGGGCCGTGCCGTCTGTGATGTGACGGGTAAGCTGTTCCTCAAATACCCTTCGCAGTGCTCTAAGGATCATCCTTTTCAATCGCTCGTCTCGTTCTGGGGATGAAAAAGCTTCTTTCTATCTTTATCTGAAAAAAAGGGCTTTTCAGAGACGATCAATGGTGGGTTTTTCCCTATAGGCTTCCGTATACGCGGTATTCATAAAAGAGGTTCTTGATCTTGCCTCCAATTAGTCGATCTGGGCACTGTTTTCTTTCTCCTTTTTTTCTTTATTTTATTCAGAATGTGATTTGTAAGTTTGGATCTCCTCTTCTTCTCCATCCGATGCTTTGCATTGATGCAGGGAGCAATCATGCAATGAAATTTTCTGTGGATTGGGCGCAATACGGCGGCCATATGGTCAGTTGGTTTACTTCCCCTTTCTGAATTTATCTTCTTCCCCATTTCTCTTTCTTCTGAACTTACCCTCCACACCACGCCCCCCGCCACCCACCCCGCCCCCCCACCCTCCAACACGACGATAGGTATTGTTAACATGGAGCTTGTTGAGAATGCCAAGGTTGGTTATATTAAATTCTTTCATTTTTTTTTTCACAAGGGTTCGTTGGTTGCTTGTCACAGATAGTTTTTTTTTTTCCGGTTTTTGCTTTTTAAATGATAATTTTGTTTATTGTCATCTTTGTCCGTGAAATAAAATCATTGTTAACGAGAAATTTATAGATTTTCTTGGACTTTAAACGTGTATTGACTGTTAATTATGTCTATTTTTGTGGAATTTTAGAGCTGTTTTTAGAGTTAAAATTATATATGTCTAGTCAAGGGATGAAATGCAATAAATTCACCATTTTAAAACACTATTTTTAGTTTCACGCAATTAAAGCTAAAGATAGAAGTATTCATTTCGCAACTAATATAAGTATATTATTTATTAGGTCATATGATTAGAGCAATCTTTAGGCTGATCTTTGCATTTCTCAAAGTGCACAAGGAATATACTTTATTTATTTATTCTGTTTATCTTTGATTAAGAGTTCTATTTCTGAACATAACTTTTCTCTATGATGCTTATCACCCCTTTGTGGCTATGAAAAGATTAATTTGCTGAGGTGCTAATTGAAGCTTGTCATGTCTGCACAGAGGATGTTGGTCACACAGTCTTTTTTATTATACTTTTAACATTGTTTGGCCATCTATTATGGGGTTACTATAAAATTTTTAGGAGAGTTTAGAAATAGAGTATATTAATGGTGGGACTTGGTGGAGTGCGAGATAGAAAGTGTTATCAAGGAAAACAAATGGCATTAAAAATTTGAAAAAAAAAAATTACTATTGACGATTATTGCAATTATAAGAAATCCAAAAATCCTTCAAAGAGAGTAGGTAGCAAAGCAAGAAAGTACAATTTTGATGATTTTTAGTCTTGGCGCTAAGGAAGAAGAAAAGGAGTTGTAGAAATACCTAAGGTAAGTGATAAGAAATTTATGAATTTTGATCACTTTAGTTGCATGAATAGTGTAGATAATATGATCTTGGATAAGGTTTATGATAATGGTGATGCCCATCATGACGATCTATTGCTTATGGCGTTATACCTGAGAAGTAGGGCAAATTGTTTTTATCAATTCTTATTGTAAAATTGGACTTTCGTCCATCACAATCACCTAGTTGAAAAAAGTTCAGAATAAATATTTAAGTTCAAATTTTTTCTTGTCTTCATTTCAAAGCTCTGGTATAGTGTGTCGACTTATAGAGCATGGGGAATGATTTTGGTAGTGTATCACTAGCTTTAAATGATAATGATGGAACTATCTAGATCTGAATCATCTTTAAGCTCGTCATTTTCCTAAATGAATTATTTTCTATTTTAGTTAATCATTAGCTCCCCCTTATTTTAGTTTATAAGTTTGTTTTGGGTTGATTTGATATCCTTTGGCAACATGTGTTAAAATGGATAATATAATATGTTTTTCAATATTCATTCTTGGCACCTCGGAACATATTTTTCATTGAAGATAAAATGCTTGATTTAGTCCATATTAAGACTTAAAGCTATGCGTTAAAATGTATATTGATGTTGTAAACTTATGACTATGAAGCACTTACTAGTATTAACAAATATTTGTGAAGTGATTCATGATGTATATGATTATTCATGATGTATATGATTCTTCAAAATATTAATAGCTGCTTGACTGTCCCAAAACATCTATATAAGCTTATTGGAGATATATCCCAGTTCCCTTAATAATTTCTGAATCCAGGTCTATTTATAGATTCCCAAGACAAGTTCTCTATACTCTAATTCGGTACTGCTTCTAAAAATAATTCTTACTTCTCTATGACACCATATTTCTCCATACATAGTAGTAGGAACCTAATGTGGACCTTCTGTTAGTGAGTTCTCCAACCCAGTTAGTATCAGTGTAAACTTCCACCTCTCTGTTCTTGGTTTTTTAAAAATATAATTCATAACCATGAGTTTTTATTTAGAAATCACAAAATTTTGTACACCATATCCAAATGTTTTTCATTTGGGCAGTTTAACTGTTGGCTCACAATACTGACAAAATATGCAATATTTGGCATTGAATGTGATAGGTAGATGAGTTTTTTTACCAATTTTTGATATCTTCCCTTATCCATAAAGATACTTTCTTCCCACATCTTTGACTTTTGGTTGGGATCCATTGGAGCATCAGTAGGCTTACATCTAATCATCTTTGTCTCCTTTAGTAAACCTAAAATATATTTCCTCTGTGAAATAACGACACCTTGCTTGGATCTTGCTACCTCCATGCTTATAAAATATCTCACGGTTTCTAGGTCATAGATTTCAAACTCTGCGGCAATTACTTCTTTGATCTTGAGTAGTTCTCTTTAATCATCAATGATGAGAATCATTTCTTTCATATATATATTATCGTTGCATCAATCTTATCTCAATGAATATGTTTTACAAACTGAGGATGATTAACTCGATTTTGAGAATCTCATCGTTTTAGCAAACCTTTCAGCCAGACTCTTAGTGATTGCTTAAGTCTATAGAGGGCCCTTCTGAGCTTGCATGCTAGTTGTTTGTTGGAATCTTTCTCAAGCCCTGTTGGTATCTACATATTCACTTCTTCCATATCCCCATTCATGAATGCATTTTTCATCTCAAGTTGATGCAATTCCCATTCATTATTAACTGTTACTGAAAGGAGAAATCTGATAAAGTTAGGTTTGACAATTGGTGCAATGGTCTTCTGATAATTGATTTCATAAGCTTGAGTGAAATATTTTGCAGCAAGTTTAGTTTTGAATCTCTCAATGTCCCCATTAGCTTTATCTTTGATGTCGAGCATCCATTTGCACCCAACAGATTTCTTACCTTGAGGGAGTTTAGTAAGAATTCATGTACCATTACATTTTAGTGCTCTATTCTTTATTTAACTGCTTTCCTCCATTCTAGATTTTAAGAGCTTCATAATTAGATTTAAGAATCTGCATACTATCAATGTTAGAAACAAAAATTTTGTATGATGATGATAACTTCTCATAAATTACATACTCCTGAATTTTATATCAAATATATCTTTTTTTGTCATCAACCTCAGAAGAGGAAGGGGGCAACTCTTGAGTACTAGACTCATTACTCGGGTTTTGATTGGAGCAATTTGGTCCTTGCAAGTTGTCTTCCACCTACTCAAAATTTTTCTTCCTCATGTTCACATGAGGGACTTTGTTATGGATTTTAGATTGGGTTGGTTGGGCATCCTCAGTTTAGATATGAGAGCTAGCTGGAGTAAATGGTGAAATTGTAGTATTTTCTGGTAACAGGAGATTAGAACTTACACCCCTTTTTGTTGATATCATGCTCAAGATAAATAGAGTCATTTTTGTGTAATTTAGGGAATGGAAATGAACAAAGGATATACACTCAAAGATTTTAAAAGGTATAACATAAGAGGAAGCTCTTATGTGAGGATATGTAACATTCAAAACATGAAGAGGTTAAGTGTCGACCAACTTTTTCAAAATTGGAAAATAATTTTTAAATTTAATTTGAATGTAGGATGTATATAGTTTTGGTTTTGAAAGTAGCGTGCTTTAATTTTTGAAAAATGAGACCAAATAGATTTCATTCGTTCAATAGTTTGCATAATCGTGCCCGATACTACAAATACTACACATTTTTGAAAGATGAGTGTATATCCCGGCGATAAACCCAATCCTGCAAACTAAGAGATTTGTGACATCCATTTGACCTGCAAACTTTTTATGAGTGACCAACAAGTTCCCCTACCTAATATAAATATTAGGTACGGTTTATTTTATCGGGTTTCAAGTTTCCTATAAAGACAAAGCTCTATAGTTAGTTACATCCCAATTGACGGGAGCCACTTGAGAAAACTCTCGATAATGATAAGAGGTATTAGCCTTCAAGAATTCAAAATTTAGGATTTCACGATAGGATGCAGAATATTAAGTGGGAAAGAACCAAATAGGAAGTTATTTTCAAAAGTCCGAAGGAAGAAAAATGGTAGATGACATCACAAATCCTAAGGAGAATCCTCATTAATTTCCCAAACTATTCTACTGTGTGGCTGCATTTTGGAGGTGATGTTATTTAAGTGTTTATTCCTGTCAGTTTTATTATTTGAGACTTACATTTGCATAATACCCGATTATCCAAATAGCCTACAGAGATAGGAGAATTTACGTTGTACCGGACGACAATCTCGGAACCTAAGGCGGTTAGGACTTACGCCGCGTAATATAGTTGCATAGAAACCTAAAGAAGGTGTGAGGATTTACGTCGCGCTGGACGAGCTATCTCGAAGTCCTATGAGTTGCTATTTAGACTAGGAAAGTTTAGCTGGTGTAGATTTGCTTTATTGTCTCGAAGATATCCTGCATGTCCTCTTCGTGCTGCCCACGGCGTATGCTCTAAGCTTTTCGTCGAAGTAGCAGTCCTAAAGTCTAAGATTCAAAAGATTTTACCAATTATGTTTCAAAGTTTTTGTTTTATTGTCGTTTAAGCATTATGGGGGGTTAAAGTTGATTAGAGCGACACTGATTATGATCCCACGGTTCCCTCGTTCCGCTACCCCTATTTTATTTTGAGTTTACTAAGTCTAAATGATTTTTTAAACTCATTTAAATTGGAGAAATCTCGTTAGCAACCGTGGGTTACCTCATCCGATGGACTCCCGTAAATTCAAAGAGACGTGTTATGTTTTTTGTTTTGTTTTGTTGTTTTTGTTTTGTTTTGAAAATATTGTTTTATTTTGAAAAAAATGTTTTGCTTTAAAAACGAAATTGCGGCCAAACATGCGTGTTATATATTAAAGCAAGAGTAAATTACAGTGATTGAAAAATGACAATAAATAAATTGTACACGCGTATCTGTCATCTTCTCGCTATTTCTGTTGCTTGATTAGCTCATAAAACACAATATAATTTGCATGAAATTTAACTAAATTACAAAAAAAAAAAGAAAGAAAACAAGTATTCTAGCGTAAAAACAAGCAGCAAAATAAGCTATAACAGCAGCTAGGAACTCCAAACAGCGATCCTAAGACTTCTTACAACTCCAGACTGCAACTTGAAACTCCAACTAGTGGTCCTAAGGTTTCCTACAACATCCTACAACAACTGACCAAACAGCTCTCCTACTGCAATTAACACCTCGCAAACAACCTCTTACAGCAATTAACAGCTCCCAAACGGCTCTTCTAGCACTAAACAACAGCTAACAACTCCCCAAATAGCCATCTAAAGCAGCTTTTAAGCTTCCTACAGCACTTCTGACTCTAAACAACACTTAACAGCTCCTCAAACAGCCATCTACAGCAGCTTTTAAGCTTCCCACAGCTCTTCTAGCACTAAACAGCAGCCTACAGCTCCTCAAACAGCCATCTACAACAGATTTTAAGCTTTCCACAGTACTTCTAGCACTAATCAACAACCTACAACACTTACAAGCTTTCAAACAACACTTGTACAACAATTTCTCAGCTCAAAACAACATTTTTCAGCACATCTACAGTCTTACTACAGCTCTCACAACACTGGATAACAGCTTACAACACCTCTACAGCCTTCCTACAGCACTTCGCAGCACTTCACAACCCTTACGCAACACATTTCAGCGCATATGGAGCCCTAAACAGCATTCAGGGAGAGCATAAAAGAATATTAGGAAGGTTCGTGTATATATCCCCCAAAACCCCTCCAAAATAGTGAATAGAGTGACCGAAACAGTGAGGAATTTGAGCATAAATCAGCCCCCCAAAACCCCTCCAAAACAGCGAATAAAGCAGTCCCAAATGATATTTTTACCTTTCTTATAATAGCAAGTAACCGACCTATGAAATTGACATTTAAATCAATCCTCGGAATAGCGTTTAATTAAGCATAAAAGCAGTAGTTAAATCATCTCCAAATCAACAATAGTACACGACAAAAAGCTGCTTTTAAAACCTTCTAAATCATAACGTATCAAGCTGAAACAGCATAGGGGTTGAACCACAACAGCAAGGCTAAGAAGCCAAAAAAGCTCTTCTACCAAGCATAAATGCGAAATAGACATTGAGGGGAGCATATAATAGAAATTAACAGGTCCACACCTCCCTTTTTTTAATATGTTTGCAGGTAAAGAACAAGTAGAAGACAATTTTAAACATCTAAGGTCATATACTTATCCAAGTAGTTACCCTCCAGGGAAAGAGTGCTTTGGAATGCTTAAACCCATGAAAGCATGAGCAGAAATAACACCAAAAGAAAAAAAAGAAAAAAAAGTTCACATATGTATCACACAATCCCTATGTAAGCACATGAGAATTTTGTGGCATATATGTAAATCTTCCTTCATTTTTTGCATCTGTAAGCTGCAAGCAATATCTATAGCATGTAATAACAAGTCAAAACAGTGCATGCCAAAAATATCAATTGTTCTTAACCATCATCACATGATGCTTTGTATCAAGAAGTAAGGCAAACTTCCAAGTGCACTTTTAAAGAAATTGGTTACATTGATTTTTCAGAAATCCACACAGAAACAAACAGGCGAGAAAATCATCACAACAACTTGCTAGACATTAATGAAAGCATGCAAATGGGTAATTGAGAGGAGGAGTTTATGGGAGAATCGAACCTTTCAGTAAGAACAATGGCTAAACAAAAAAAAAAAGAAAGGAAGAAGTGCAGGAATTTTGGCTTTCTGTTCCCCTCGATCTCGTCACTGCTTCCTTGCTAACGACAACCGCAATTACCTAAGATTCAGTTGGGACGATAATAGTTTCAAGAGGAATCGGGATCGAGAGGGAGAGATGAGGTCGAGCGAGGGCGAGCGGTGCATAGGGGGGAAGCAGAGTAGGTGTGCGGGATTTTTAGCGAGGGACAAAGGCGAGCGGGATTTGTCGGAGGGGAAAAGGCGAGCAGGTGCGCGGGGTTTGTCTCGAGGGAGAGAGGTTAACAAGGCTCTTCAATGCAACGAGGAGGAGAAGGCAGAGACTAGCGGGGGCAGCGGAATTTTTCGAGAGTGGGGAAGTGGAGTCGGTTGCACGCGAGCAGGAAGCTGGCGAGGGTGAGCGGTCTGTTTGGTCGTGAGGGAGAGAGCTCAGAATCTGGTTGTGGGGAAGGGGAGGCCGAATGAGGAGTCCTCTGTCGCAGAGGCAAATGAGTATAACCAAAGTTTGGAGGGAGCCGTTACGTGAAGCATTGGCGGGGAATTAATTAGTTTATCTGAGCGGAGAAAACTTAATTGGAAGAGCCTAACAGTTAATTATATCCAATTAATGTGGGATTAAATGATATATTTGAAATTCAAAATTATATGAGCTAGGGTGATTGCCCCAACCCGAATTGAACCTGGGTTGAGCTTGGAACCACACCCCCTAGTTAAAAAAATGTGCATCGATTTTCACGCTATTTACGCTCGGAATCGTAGAAATATGAGTGTTCTTAGCTAAAATTGACGTTCCGGACGCGCCTACGTGATCCATTTCGTCATCCGGAGTCGTCCAGACAAGTTCGGCGTCGGTCGAGCCAAAAAAAAGCGTCAAATTTAATTTCGAGTTTAAGGTTTTTGACGGATCATTTTGAAAATTATCTTCAGTTTAAATGTCGGTGCAATGAGTGAATTGTGTTGTTCGTGTTGCCGAGTCATGGAGGGTTCACCTATGGCTGTCTGATCCTGTAGGAATTCATTTTTGGGCTCTCTACATGTTAGTCCTTGGACATTGCAACTAAAAGTCGAGTGCTTGAGACTACTCATGCGAGGTCTTCACAAAAATGTATCAAGAAATGGTTTGAAGTTTTATGGGAGGTGGGTTCCATTACTAGTCCACTAGGATGATCAATAAGGAACTCCTTAAGCTAGATCTTGGGTTCTAGGAGTAGGAGACCAAGACTTCACTGAAAATGAGGTCAACATTAAGTACTCGACTAAACATTCAATTGATAAGATATGTTGTAGTATGAACTGTTTCTCCCTAAAAATGTTTGAAAACTTGGTATGACATCATAATTGAGTGGGATACCTTAAGGAGATGCATGTTCTTTCACTCAGCTATCTCATTTTGTCATGGGTATCAATACATGAGCTCACATGAATGATTCTATTTTTTTAAAAGTTAGGACCCAAGATCGTAGTTAAAATATTCCCTTGCATTATCAGTTGAGGATTTGAAATTTGCATTTAAATTGAGTTTGAATCATGTTATGAATGTTTTGAAAAATTTGAATCGTTTCATATTTCTCTTTCATTATGAACACCCAAATGATTATAATGTGATTGTCAATATATGCCATCTAACCCCACTTAGGAATTTCATCTTTCAAAATCCCCAAATATCGCTGTGGATAATGACAAAATTGTGTGAGGGTTTGTACCGACTCAAATGATAACGATTTCTAGTGTGTTTGATAAACTGACAAATCTTACATTATAAAATTTATGTTTTTTATTGATAAACAAACGATGATATAACTTAGCAACATAATTGAAATTATGATGATTTAGGCGATAATGCCATAATAAAACTTAATTTTCGACATACTTGGACTTAACATACTCGAAATTTGGGGTAAATATGAATGTAAGATCATTTGTATTTTTAGAAAGTGACTTTTTTGTGCAGGTGAAAGCCTTGATGCATTTCAGCATTGTCAATCACCTTCCCCGACTCGATCACCTAAAATTTATAAGAGTTTGCAAGAAATTTAGTTATACATTTCATATAATGAGTAGACTTATTGATTGAAATCAAATTGTAGTCCAACTGTGGAATATATAAAACAGAGAAATAAGTAATATCCTGAGAGCTTGACATCTCCTTTCTTAGCAATGTTTGAGTGTGATCCTTCTGCAAGTTTTACCGATCTAGATATAGAAGTCTGTTGATAGTTGATTAGAGCATTGATGTTTTCGATTATATGTTTAGAAGCTTCTGAATCTATGATTCATGCTCTAAATCTCTCATTACCGGCAAGATGTGATAAGGATACATTACCTCGGTGTGTCATAAGGTTGGTGTTTTGTTCTAAATTACCTCCAAGGAATTGTCTTAGCACTTCAAGCTGCTCCTTGGTGAATGGTTCAGCTTACCCTTGGATGGGGTTGAAACATTAGCTTTTTTCTCTTGATCTTTCCTTATCCAGGTTTTTAGTTTGTAGGCTTTTTTTGAAGTTTCCAACATCTATCTTTAATATGCCCAATCTTCTTGCAACAATCACATGTGGGACAATTCTTTTTGTGCGTTGAGTTATGAGAGGAATTATGTGTGTAGAGGACCAATTTTTCAGTAATTGGCGAGCCCCTATTTTCAGTTAGTATCAATTTCTTTCTGTTCTATTTGTTCCTAACTTTAGCAAAGGCTTATAGGGTAGATGGAATGGGCTTTGTTCCCATGATCCTCTCTCTTATCTCATCTAATTTTTGAGTTAATCATACTAGGAAATTGATAATTCACTTCTTCTCGATAATTGATTCAAACTTCACAGCATCATGTGGATATTTCCAAACATGTGTCTCAAATATGTCCAATTGTAATCAATATTTTGTCAAGGTGTTGATGTAACTTAGCTCTCCTTCACGAAGGTCATGAAGCTTGGTTTTGATCTCAAACAACTCTACAGTATTTTTAGTGCTAAAATATGTTTTCTTGCACCCTCCCAAGTTTCTTTTATAGTTTTCTTTAGTATAAAATTTTCTTTCACTTCAGTGGTCATTGAGTTGACTGCCAAGACATAACTATATGATCCCGATTCTTCTATGTGAGGTGGTTGGGGTCACTGATCTCAAGAAATGTGCCTTGTCTAGTGATGTTTTTTTTCTTTACCACAAAATGTACATAAATACTGATTGAAACCATTGAAGGTAGTTATGACCATTGAGTTTATGATCTATGATATTGTTAGAGAGTTCAAAAGTTGTCTGAACAGAATCCCTGGTGTCAGATTCAAAATTAACACTCGGAATAGAATTTGAAGTCTTCATCACATATTTAATCATCGCCTTTGTGAATGAGATAATTCTATTTAGGGATGCATCCATTGAAAAAACTTAAAAATTAGATTAATAAAAAAAATATTTACATGATAGATTGCTAGAATTTGTAGAAAAAAGTTGTGTATATGGCATATGATTTTACTGGGTATGTCAACAATTATCATTCAATATTGTTCGAAGATAAAACGATTCCTCTATGTGATAGGTTGAATTATTTTTTATATATTATGCAACTAAATGAATATATATATATATATATATATATATATATATATATATATATATATATATATATATAT
>JXCR01108088.1:0-53472 GCA_002079205.1 Phalaenopsis hybrid cultivar | reverse complement strand
CAGAAGTGTGACTTTGGGTGATCAAATTATTAAAAGGTGTGAACGATTTCGATATCTTGGGTTNTCTCTTGTTTGTGTAGCTTCCATCAGTGTTTATTTTAATGAAAGGATAAGGAGGTCCCTCCCATCTCACCTTTATGATTTTGAATTGGTTGGCACCCCNCAAAGCAAAACATACATAACTCACTCATAAGGGTGACCCATCCACTTACATCCTCAACACAAAAAGAAGGGATAAAACAAAACATTGTGTATATATATAAGTATATATATATATATATATTTACAAACTAACTCCCTATCAAGCTAAACAACTGAATTCCCATTGTCAAGAAAATACACAATCTCAGCAGCGGGGCATAACAATTCATGTCCACACTCACAAGTCCAGCAATCATCTTTGCACTCTGAGATAAGGGATTTGAAGCTTGTCCCTCTGAGTTAATAGCTGTAGGGAGGGGGAGAGAGTTGTGGACACTTCAGGGTGATCAACATGAGCACCTTCTATAGCTAGATAATTAGCAGGTCTATTAGCTTCCCTATACACAAAAGAGAAATGGATTTTACTTTCAGTACTAAGCTTGTTGATTCTATGAATCCATTGGTTAATATGCCAAGAGGAGGACATCTTATNAGCAGGTCTATTAGCTTTCCTATACACAAAAGAGAAATGGATTTTACTTTCAGTACTAAGCTTGTTGATTCTCTGAATCCATTGGTTAATATGCCAAGAAGAGGACATCTTAGAATTTAGTAACTCCACCAGCAGGGAGGAGTCCACTTCTGCAAGAATCCACAGCCAATTGTTCTTTTTGGCATNGGTGATCCCTTGTGTCCTGATCTAGCTTACATAAATAGCATCTTGAAGGGCCTTTTAGGCCTTTTAGTTTCAGGATATCATTAGTTGGTAGAAGGTTGTTGATAACTCTCCAAGAAAAAAACAGCATAGAGGGGGTAAGATGTTTTTGGTAAGTGGAGATGTTCCACTGGCAAGAAACCCAGCTATACAGGTAATTCTGAATGTCTTTAGAGATACTAGCATTAGTCCTGTTCAGCAGGATGAGTTTATCCTTTTTATTTCTGTCAAACTGTATTGTAGAGATGTAGTTTGCAGACTGCTCCTTCAGTAATCCCCTCAAGGAGTCCTCAGACCAACCATTACCAACCCAACAGTCTTTAACCAATAAATCCCCCTTCTTTTCATCCTGCAGAGGTTCCAAACAGTCATTTGAACATCAGTTATCTTTCCAAAAATTAACATTCCCTTGTCCCAACTCCCATCTGAGCAGCTGATCAGTGTCATCTCTAGCCTTGAGCATCTGAACCCAAATTCTCGAGTCTCCCACCTTCCTAGTGACCTCCCCAGGATGGACAGACTTGCAATATTTGTCCATCATAAATTTGGCCCATAGGCTTTCATTTTGTCTAAATTTAATCCACAGCTTACACTGGTTAATTTGTTGCATCTGATGCAAGCCTTTAAAACCCAAACCACCAGCCTCCCATGGTTTAGCCACTTTTTGCCAACTAGCCCAAGCCACTTGTTTTTTGTTTCCAACCCACAAAAATCTGTTGAATTTTCTTTCCAGCAGCAAAGATGTGCTTCTTTTCATTGTAGCCACTTGGAGAGCATATAAGGGGATAGAGGTAAGGATGCTCTTCAGTAGGGTGATCCTACCCCCATTGGACAAAAAGGAGTTAGACCACCCCTGAAGAGAAGAGGTTATCTTATCAATAACCTCATCAAATTGGATCAGCTTTTTTCATCATCTGGTGAGATGAATCCCCAAATATTTGAAAGGGAGGCTCAGACTAGAGAACCCAGTGTAAGAATGCATCCATTGCTTGATTGGTAGAGATGCTTTTTTGCTAATCTGAATCTCACATTTTTCCTTGTTTACCTTTAGCCCAGACACCTGTTGGAACTGTTGCAGACATCCCATAATGTACTCTGTAGCAGGCCTAGAGGCCCTAGTGAATAGTAGAATGTCATCAGCATAGATCAGATGGCTAATCTCCATCCTAGCTCTATTATGATAAGAGTTAAAGGTTTTCCTCTTCCCCTTGCAGTCCATCAGTCTAGAAAAGTAGTCCAAAACCAGAATGAAAATGGTGGGGGACAAAGGTTCCCCTTCTTTAAGTCCTCTGGTGGCTTTAAAGAAACCATGAAATTTCCCATTTATAAAAATTGAGTTTATGTTGTCCTCCAGCCATCTTTTAATCATCTTGCAGCAATCCCTGGAAAAGCGCCTAGCCTCCAAACGTCAATGATGATGTCCCAGTTAACCATGTCATAAGCCTTCATTAGATCAAGCTTAAGGATTGCATTAGCCCCTCTGCAAGGTTTCTCCAAATCCAACAGAAGTTCTTGAGCCAGAAGGATGTTATCCCCAATACTTCTACCTTTAACAAAAGCAGCTTGGTTAATGTTGGTAAGGTGAGGTAAAAGTGGCTGAAGCCTGTTGACAATGATTTTGCTTATCATCTTACTTATGACATTGTTTAAACTCAGAGTTCTGTACTGCCTCCAGTTGTCCTTGATAGAAGTCTTTGGGATAAAAACAATAGTAGAGGCACTGAAATAGTTAGGGAGTGAGTTTCCTTTGAAAAAGTGATGAATAGCTATGATCACCTCTTCCTTGATGACATCCCAAGCCTTCTTATAGAAGTCAGAAGAAAACCCATCAGGTCCAGCTGATTTGGAACTGTCAATAGAATTTAAAGCAGCCATTATCTCTTCCTCATTAGGGATATCAGCTAAGTGCAGATTGACAGTGTACTTCTTGCTGTCAAAGAACAAATTTCTATCAATTTGTTCTCTATCCCTAGTGGTCTCATTCATTAGGCTTTGGCAATACTGCACAGCACTTTCAGCAATGTCCTCATCCTTCCTAAGCCAAGTACCATTATGATCTTTGATAGAGTTTATAGTGTTGCATTTCTTTTGGTATTTGATGCAGGCATGGTAGAATTTAGTATTCCTATCTCCATCAGCAAATTTAGTTTTTGCAGCCTTTTGTTGAAGGAAGTGATCCTGCCACTGGATGGCATTTAAAAGTCTCTCATTAGCCTCAAGGAGAACAGCCTCATCAATCCTTCCTTTGCTATGCTCCTCCTCCAGCTCAGTTACCTCCTTTTCAGCCTTATCAACAATCTGTAGGAGGTCTCCAAAGGTATTCCAGCTCCACAGTTTAAGGGCTTTAGCAACCCTCTTCTGATTAAGCCAAAGGTTGATAAATGGGTCAGGGTGAAGGTCTTTCTTCCACTGATCTTTAATAATATTCAAGAAAGTTAAATGCTGAGACCAAACATTCAAGTATCTGAAGGAGCTTTTCTGGTTAGCCATCTTATTCCCAATAGTAATCAGTAAAGGCCTGTGATCAGACCCAGCAAGGCTTAAATGGGTAACAGATGTCTGCAAGAACTGTTGGATCCAGTTGTCATTGGCCAGAACTCTATCCAGCCTTTCCCACAGCTCCTTCCTTCTCCAAGTAAAGGTAGGACCACAAAAACCCAGGTCAAATAATCCAGTTTTTTGGATGTTGTCATTGAAGAAAGATATATTAATGGGGTTGGGAGGTCTGCCCCCCTTCCTTTCAGCAGGAGATGAGACACAATTAAAGTCTCCTCCCACCATCCAGGCCTTGTCAACAGAACCTTGGATGAGCTGCAGGGATTCCCACAACTCAATTCTAGCTGCTTTAGAACATCCAGCATAGACAAAGGAAGCAAAGACTTCCTTATCCATAAATTTGAGATTAAAATGTAAGATTTGGGTATGGTTAAGTAGGATAGAGCACTGCATTTCTTTCCTACAAAAAACCCAAATTTTGTTGTTGATGTTAGTAAACAAATTGAATCCAGGGAAGACTTTAGCAATTTTCAAAGTGTTGAGGTGAACCATAGGTTCCAAAATGGCAATACACCAAAGTTTGTGCTTCTTATTCAGATATTTGAGTCTTTTCAGAGATAGGGGGTGGGCAATCCCCCTAATGTTCCAACATAACAAATTAATCATGGGGAAGGGGGAGAAGAGTAAGGTTGGGACCTGGACCTAGTCCTCCCTCTATATTTGTTTGAACCCATTCTTATCTGATTAGCATTGACCTCCAAACCCTGAAGCTCCTTTCCTTTCCCAAGGTCTTGTCCTTCTTCTTTATAATTCTTTTTCTTCTTAGTTTTCTGGATTTGCCACTCTGACTCCAGCTCTTTGTTCATGTCTTCTACTAGTTTCTGACAAGGGGGTTCCACCACTGGATCCACCACTGGATTGATCACATTTCTAGGAGGAGGGGAGGTAAACACTTCCCCCACTGACTCAGCCTCTGGATGGATCTCTATTTCCTTATCCTTTGTAGTTATTTGGCCAACTGCTTTGCTGCCACCTCTCTCTATCTTCTCCACACAGTGAGGGTCCATTTGAGTGGGGGGCTTCTCATTCCCTTCAGCATACACTGTCTTCTTTTGCACTTCTGTATTCCCAGTTTCCTGGATTTTGTTAGTGGCATCCTCCAGCTCCTGCTGAGGTTGGTGGTGAGTTCTTATAATGGGAGGTTTTAATCTGTAGCACCTCTCCCTATTATGTCCAAACATTTTGCAATGTTGGCAGTAGTGAGGCCTTTGCTCCATGATGGCTTCTTGCTAAAAACCTCTCTGAGTGTCCCCACTCCATATTCTCTTAACATCAGGAGGAGTCACATCTCTTTCCACTAAGATTCTTGCACTGGTTGATCTTGCCTTGTTAAAAGTAGCAGCATCAACCTTCAAAGGTGTACCCAAGGTGCACCCTATATTGAACAAAGCATTCATTTTAAATAAATGCAAAGGCAGCTTAGGTAGCTTAAACCAAATAGGCACTGTGGGAGGTTCTTGTGATGGATCATAATCAGGTGAACATTTTAAGATTTTCATTTCTGTTCGAGCAATTATGATGGATTGCTTTGTAAAAATTCTAGCATAGTCCTCTTCTTTAGTCAGTTGGATTAGGAGGTGTCTACCATTCAACAGCCCTAGCTTCCATTCTGAAATCTTTAGGGATTCAAAGTATTTTCTGACTAGCTTCATCTTTGGATTTCCCAAGCTGAATTTACCAATTAGAGTGAACTGAACCTCCAAGTTTAAGTCAGCAAGCTCATTTTCAGAAAAAAGGCAGCAGGTTCCCCATCTTTAATACCCACAGGGTGAATGCAGGCTGCAGATCCTCTTCCAGCAACAGTGTTACGAAAGTCTTGAGGGAAGACAAGTAAATCAGGATCCATTAAAGGGGAGGGGGGTTACCCACCACTCCAGCATAGGTGGCTTTAGTCCATTGCAGGTTTGTTTCCAAATCAATAAGGGTGTTCATGATTCACCAGACCAGGACCCCAAAACAGGATCCAGGCCAAAAAAAAAAACCAGCAAGGGAGGTAAAGAAAAGCAGACAACTGCTACCCAAGCAAGAGAACTTACCAAAGACAGTAAACCAAAGCTTCCAAGAAATTTAAAAGTTCACCAAGGAAAGACAACAGAAGAAGCAGAGGAGCTTGAACTGCCCAATGAAACAGTAAAGCAGAAAGAAACCTCAACAACCCCAGCAAGTCCACCAAGAACAAAACAGAAAGATCCAACACAGCAAAAAAGCTTCTTCAAGAACCAGCCAACACCCAGAACAAGCTTCCCAGCAACACCAGTCAGCTCCATTACTGCCAAAACCCTAGCAGAGCTCTGCTAGATCCAGCCGCCACCTCCATCTATGTATATATGTATATATATATATATATATATTCCCAGGAAAGAGCAACTAAGGCTCCTTACATGTTAATAGATAAAGGGGGTTACAAGTATTGGGGAATTAAACCCTCCCAAAAGAAAAGGAAAACATAAAATGCCTACTTGCTCTATATATATATGGCACATATATATAGTAGCTACACCAAACAAAGTAAGGAGATATATGTATATATCTATATATATCTCATTAGCTACACAAATATATCTACTACTCCAAAAATGTTATAGGTTTTTAAAGTAGGGGAGTGCCATATTATCTCCATTCAGAAGAAATTTTCAGTTTGGTGTAAGTGCCTTCCCAACATAAGTCTGTTCAGTATTCCTACCCTTGGAGGCTAGCCAATGTGCTGGACAATTGCCCTCCCTAGGGATGTAGTTAAATTTCACCCTGCAGCTGTGTAAAAGGGCATTCAACTGTCTATTCCACATGATTAGATTCTAGGGAGGAGTTTCATCATGGAGTAAAATATTGATGCAAATAGTGGAGTCAGTTTCTACAAGCAAAGGGCCCAGATGACAGTAGCAAGCAATTCTAATAGCCCAGTAAATAGCTTTGAATTCTGCCTCCAAAGCATCAAGTGCCACAGCAGGAGCAGTGAAATACAGTACAGGAGTATCATGAGAGTTCCTGAAAACTCCCCCAATTCCAGCACAACCTTTTGAGAAACTGCCATCAGTGTTGACCTTCAACCAACCAGTTGGAGGGGGGCTCCAAAAGATTAATTTGGAAGAATGTGGAAGAAAATTAATCTTGTCTGAGGTCCAATTTTTTATTACATTGGGGAAATGATGGAACTCGATCAATTTCTGAATATAAGAGATACAGTTAAGTATCACAGAATATATTGCTCATCAAATTTGATATGATTTGTGCACATCCATATAAACCAAGCCACAATACAAGGGCTCACCAAAAGCTTGTTGTTATGCCAATCTTCCCAACAAGTAAAAAACTTAAGCCAACTTACATTATAAGTATCAATATTCAGAAGCTTGAGTAATATTGACCAAATTTCTTGGGAGAAATCACAAGAGAAAAATAAGTGGTCCAAGGTTTCTTCAGCAGCATAGCATAATGGGCAGATAGAAGGCCTCTTAACCCTTTCATCTTTAAAATGTCATCAGTAGGAAGTAAGGAGTGCCACAGTCTCCAACAGAAGAAGGACATAGAAGGGGTTAGGAGTTTACCCCAAATGGCTTTTCCCCAAGGCATCTGATTCCAATTAAAGAAGTGATGATAAATGTAGGCAGATAATTTATGGGAATAAGCATGTTTAGTAATAATGCTGGCTTTGGAACTAGATGAGAAGGGATTATTCTTAACCCATATAACATGTTCACTAGATAGAACAGTGTTAAGCATTCTGCAGTTCCACTGATTAGCAGACCAATAATCTTTGACCTGACAATTATAGTTGGGGTTGGGGGTAAGGCACTCAAGTTTCTTTCCATTGCTAACCCAGTTATCTAACCAAAAATTAACTTGACCATCTCCCAGCTCCCATAGGAAAAGTTCCTCAGCTTGATCTCTGATGTTCAATAGTTTGGTCCACAATTTAGAATCCCCCAATTTTTTGGTTACCAATACAGGATGCAAAGTTCTACAATATTTCCCTTTCAAAAATCTTGCCCAAAGACTATCGTGGGCCCTGAATCTGATCCACAATTTGCAAAGGTTTATGAAACCCAGGTGTTGAAAGTCTTTAAAGCCAAGCCCACCAGCCTGCAAAAGTTTGCATTACTTATGCCAAGAGAGCCAGTAGAATTGTTTCCTTTGACTAGACCAGAGAAATTTGTTGAAGATCCTTCCAATAGCTACTTGTGTACCCTTTTGCATGGAGAACATTTGGACGACATAAGAAGGCATTGCTGTCAGAATACTCCTCAAAATAGTGATCCTCTCACCATTGGACAAGGAGTTAGTCCAATTCTCTAGTTGTGCTTTGATTTGATCAATGATTTCTTGGAATTGTGTTTGTCTAGTTCTGCCTTTGAGTAGTTGTACTCCAAGATATTTAATGGGGAGATTAGCATGGCAGAATCCAGTATAATAAAAAATGCAGTGCTTGATCTGAGAGGTGGAGTTAGTGTTAACAATGAATTGACATTTCTGTTGGTTAAGAGCCATACCTGAAGTATGTTGGAAGTGTAGAGGACATTTATGTATCCTCCTGACAGAATTCTTGGAAGCATTAGAGAAGATAATAATATCATCAGCATAAGCTAAATGGCTTATAAGGATATTAGATCTGTGGTGATAAGCCAAATGTGGTGAGTTAGTAAACAACTTATTCAGTTGTCTGGAAAGATAGTCCAGAGCAAGAATGAAAATTGTTGGAGACAAAGGGTCTCCCTGCTTGATACCCCTGGTAGCATTAAAGAAGCCATGGCATTTTCCATTGATCAGAACTGATAGAGCATTGCATTTCAGCCTCTGTGGATCAAATTGATAAAACTTTCATTAAAGCCTCTAGCAGAAAGAATGTCAAGAATAAATTCCCAACTTATGGTATCATATGCTTTGCTTATATCAAGCTTGAAAATGACATTTCCCCCTCTAAAATTTCTGCAAAGGTCTAATAGGAGTTCCTGGGCAAGTAGAATATTATCTGTAATATTCCTCCCTTTAATGAAAGCCACTTGGTTGTCACTGATGAGATATTGGAGATGTGGTTGAAGCCTGACAACAATGATTTTACTGATTATTTTGGAGATCACATTAGTTAGGCTGATTGGTCTGTAATCCCCCCAAGTTTTTTTGTTTTGGTTCTTTGGTATCAAAGTGATGGTAGAGGCACTGAAGTATCTAGAGGATCCACACCAAGAAAGAAATTTTGAACAGCTTGCATAATGTCTTTGCTGGTCCTGTCCCATGTGGCTTTATAAAGTGTTGAGGTATATCCATCTGACCCAGCAGCTTTAAGACCATCAATGGAGTCTAAGGCAAGTTTTATCTCATCTTCCAAAGGAATATTAGTGAGATTTAATCTTTGAACATAATGTTGACAGTTAGAAAATATATCTGCATCAATTGGGCTTCTGTCAGACTGATTACTGGTAAACAAATTTTGGAAGTATTGTATTGCATCACAAGCAATATCATCAGCATTGGTCAATTTCTGACCATTGGTATTAGTAATGTTGAGACTCATATTGCACTTCCTCCTGTAGTTGATACAGACATGATAGTATCTTGTATTTCTATCACCATCAGTGAATTTTGAGGCAGCTGCTTTCTGTTTTAAGAAACATTCCTGGTAGCTGATTTGTGCAAGGAGTCTCTCATTAGCATGATGGACCTCAAAGTCAGAATTCATCCCCATTTGTAAACCTTCTTCCAGTCTGTGAACTTCTTTTTGGATGGCATAAAGTTGCTCATTGACATTGCCAAATCTATCCCAATTCCATTTTTTCAGATGAGAGGCTAAATTCTTTTGCAGGAGCCACAATCTGATCCAGGGGTCTGCATCATTGTTAGACTCCCAATTTTTATCAACTTCCTTAAGAAACTCAGGATGTAATGCCCACATTTTCTGAAATCTGAAAGGGATATGAGAGGGTCTAATAGTATTCTGTATGGAGCAAAGGATAGGTCTATGATCAGAACCAGCCATAGCAAGGTGTGTGACAGTAGAGTAGGGAAAAGTTTGAAACCATAAGGAGTTTCCAAGCAGTCTATCCAGTCTTTCCCACAGTGTACCTCTTTTCCAAGTAAACTTAGGCCCCTGAAAGCCTAGATCAAATAATCCAGCGCCACTGATGAAGTTGTTGAATTTGGTGATTGGAGATGGTAAGGGGGCTTTACCCCCTCTTTTTTCAGTTGGTGAAGTGATGCAATTAAAGTCACCACCTAAAATCCAAAAAGAGTCAATCTGCTGTTCCAATTGTATCAGCTCATGCCACAATTCTTGTTGGTGTCTGGGAAGACTACTAGCATAAATAAATGAAGCATACCCCACCTGTGCTCCAATAGAGAATTGAATATGAAGAAATTGTTGATGATTAACAAGCAAGGTGCACTGAATTTCAGGTCTGAAAAAAAGCCAGATTTATTATTAGAATTAGCATAAAATGTAAATTTGGAAAAATTTTTGGTAATATTCTAGGGATATTTGGTGACCATAGGCTCAAGAATGGCAAAACACCAAATCTTGTGGGTTATGATAAGATGTTTCAATCTCATAAGAGAGGAGGGGTGAGCCACTCCTCTAATATTCCAACACAAAATATTAATCATGAGGATCATTAATATTCCAAAAGGGAATACTAGTCACTGATAGGTAGAAATTGAATAGAAGGTTGAGATCTTGATCTAGTTCTTCCTCTATTATAAGTAGAGGTAGAGCCATTACTAGTCTTAGCCTTCCCTTCATTCGTCAGCGAACTTGTTCCTTGTAATAGTTGTTGCACCTCAGAAGCCGGTTTTTTCTTCTTCCTGGTCTTCTGAACTTGCCAATCTTCTTCTAAAGTCTGTTGCAATTCATCGACAACAGTATCAACAATTTTAGTAACAGCCTCAGTGGCCAGGGGACTGTTCAGCACAATTTTCCCTTTTTCTCCAAGTGTGGGGGAGGGAGGGGTAATTATAGTGAATTCATTGGGTTCTGCTCTCACCACTCTTCCTAGAGTGGCCTCCATGATATCTTGGGATTCTGATAGTTCCCCCAAAGGATCACCAGAGGGAATACTATCAGAAATTTTTGGAGCATTATTATTGGCAAGAGTAGTACTGGTCTGCCTGACAGCATCACTGTCAATAAATTGAACATTTGTAATAGGATTGTTGCTTGGACCCTGGTCAGCAGCTTGACTAGCTACCCTTTGATTCACAAAGGCCTTTTTTGTAGGGGGGTGGAGCCTATAGCATCTCTCAATGGTATGACCAAATATTTTATAGTGTTGATAGTAAAATGGTTTTTGTTCAACAATTATATCCTGCCAAAAACCATCAGCTTCAGAACCAATCCATGTCCTGTTTATCTCTGGAAGGGTTATGTCTCTCTCAACTTGAATTCTGGCAAGTGCAAGTCTTGCCTTGTTGAAGGTAGGAGCATCTACCTTGAGGGGTGTACCTAGTGCTCTCCCAATATTAAAAAGGGCATTTAGCTTGAAATAAGGTAATGGGAGACCAGGTATCTTGAACCAAACTGGGACCACATGAGGCTCCTTTGTTGGGTCAAAGTCCCTAGTCCATTTCTGTATTTTCATTATAACTCCTGCTATTAAGACTGCTTGTTTAGCAAAAAGCCTAGTATAATCTTCTTCCATAGATAGTTGGATAAGAAGATGCCTGCCATCTATCAAACCAAGCTTCCATTGTCCAATAAAGTTCAGAGAATCAAAAAAGCTTCTAACAAGATCCATTATGGGGTGACCCAATTGGAATTTTCCAACTAGAGTCAATCTGACTTCTTCATTCAGTGAAGCAATTTCAGTGGCAGAGAAATAAACAACAGTTTCTCCATCTTTAGTGCCAAGGGGGTGGATGCAAGGGCAAAACCCCTTACCTGCATTGTGAAATTCCTGAGGGAATATTAAGTTTGCAGGATCTTGGAGAGTATCATTGGCTCTTCCAACAATACCAACATATGTAGCTTTAGTCCAATGGGAATCAGTGTGGACATCAATAGGAGTGGCCATTGCAAAAGAAAAGACAGCCACAAAGCAGAAAACCAGATCTTTCCAGTAGAGAAAAGGGAGAAAGAACAAATTTCAGCAGGCCAACAGAAAACCCAGAGAAGTAAAAACTCCAGCTCAATAGAACAGTAACCCGTCTAAGAAAACTTAAAGCCAGGGAAAAACCAAGGAGAGAAAACCACGAGAGGGACTCCAAAGCAAGTGAGAAGCACAGCACACGACCTTACCAGCACCCACAGACACCACCAGCAGCAGAAAGGCTTCATCTCCCAAGAAACCCTAGCAGAGCACACACTCCAGCCGCCAGCTCCATCTCAATTCCTATATATATATATATATATATATATATATATATATGTATATATATATTTGAGTTCCAGAATGTATCACACTTGATAACATTACAATAACAAACAACAACTTAATAAATTAAAAGCAAAAACATGAATTGAAATTACTTGAAAATAAAAATTAGGTCTACGTTTGTGTATGGAGGCCTGGCCTGTCCACAGAAATAACAGTAACACCTATTAAGCACTCAATGAATACATTTGTAGCCAGCACATACAAAATAATTGAAGCAAACTTGAATTTTACAGCAATACTCATAAGTCAATAATTTTACCATAATGCTGAACGTTCAATAATTTTTATATTCCTCAGAGGGTTTTAATTATAGCCTACGAAGGGCCCAAAATACAAAACTCTTCAAATCCTACTGGTTCTAGTTTAAAAAAAAAATGCAAAATTCAATTCTCCCAGCACATAAACAGAAGAAATCTGTTTTTAACTTTAAAAGCTTCGAATGACTCGACAATAAAGGTTAACAAGAGGTGGCAATGGGAAAGCCAAAGGGTGGCAATAGTGGGAATCATTTTTTGTTCATTCTCTATTTTTTTAATACTGATATTTTTAACCAAATGATTTAAAATTGAACAAATTTTACAAAAAGATATTGAATATTTTTTAAATTTTGCACAGGGCTTGCATTAAAAATCTCCAAGCCCATGTTATTGCATCCCTGAGTTTCTGCTGAATGCTCTCTTCTAGCGGAGTCCCCTCCCCTGCTTCCTTTTCAGACTATGGCCACATCCATCCTGATTGAAGCTTATTTTTATTCATAACTCCAATGTGTAAACATCATTGCTAGAATACTTTTGAGAATTTGTGGGTCATGCATTCTCTTTATTCCTCTTGAAGCCAACATTATCACATTGGAGACTCCCAAAGTCATAGTTCTTCAAAAATGGGGATCAGTGATAATTATTACATAATTGTCCAGCATGTTTATCACTTTTACATGTTTATCACAGATGTGATAAACATGTTGGAGTGCTGTGTAAGCTGTTCATTTCCTTTTCACTAATTTGTACACTTTTTTTTAGAAACTCTCCTCAATCCGTTGCTATCGATTTTATACGAGGACAATACTCGACAAGCACTTGCTGATTCTTAATGAGTTAAAGATCAGAAGGAATCTATATCATTTTGTTTTATCTAATTTTAAGATTCTACTTTCGAAAAATTCTAAAGTTCAAGCATCATGTAGAAATTGTTTTCATCCAAGCTATACTTTTCTTGATCTGAACAAGACATAAGAAGACTCGACCAATAGATTAGGGGCATTGAAATATTTTGTTTCCATGAAAATGAAACCGAGCAGAGAAGAAAAAATTGATATACATGTCATGACCGCCATTACTCCATATGTAAATGTTAATTTTGGAAAACACATTTGATGTATAAAAAGAAAAGTATTGCCATTTTCAGTAACCTATACAGTAATTTTTAACAGTAACATGCATGGTACAGGGTACCATAGAACCTCAGCGGGTAATAGAACAATGAAGTCCTCTAAAAATACTGTAACTTGTAGTCTAGACTTGCCCATCTTTGCTTGTTTTATGTAGTGTTTCCTAAATTTTCATGTTTCTGCTCGACAATTTGTATTTGTTTGCGAACATTATACTATTTTCCTTGTAGATTATATTGAAATGGTTTTAAATACAACCTGATGCATGTTAAAGTCTAGTTTTCTTTTTATCTATGGCTCATATTGCTAAGTATTTTGTTGTAAAATTAAAACTTTTGGACTTCTTTTGTTTAAATTGCTTTGACTATGTTTAACTGGTTAACTGCAGTTAGTCGATTGTTTAAAGTAGGAATTTTTAATATGTTATAGGTGTTTTCTGAGCTCTTGAGAATATGTTTTTCCTGTTTCTGTGCAGATTATTTTAAAATTGCTGTTGCTGAAGTAATTTATAAATCCATGGAATTCATTTTCTATTACATAGATTACATCGCCTGTGATGTCTTCAACAGTTGTTTTTATTTTTGTAACTAAATTTTCATTTATTTGTCACTGATTAGATGGAAGATTGCAACATGGTCACTGAAACTGATGGAAGAAATGGGGCTGGCCCTGCATATGAACTTTCATTCAATTATATTGATGTATGGCAGCATGTCCTTACATTTCTAAAACCTTGATGTGCCTCAAAAGCTCTGCTCTTCGGAGTTAAAAAATTACAAGAGCTTCAATGAAACCTATTTTATATTATATTATAACGCTTTAAATAACTTATTTTGACATTAATCTTTGCAGGATAAAACTTCTTTGGAAAATGAACCTGTATACATTGATAAAGATGACAGGTAACTCTAATTTTTTTCTTAAATATTTTTAAGTGATTTATTTTATAAGCTAGGGGTGTCAATAAATGAAATGACACTACAATCCAAAATGAATCCGATCAGAAGATTCAAATTCGAGTTGACTTGATTAATTTCTAGTTTGGGTTCAGCTTGAAAATTTTGACCCGTTTAATTTTAGGTTAGGGTTTGGTCATTTGATAATGCATAGCCGTGGACTGTTGGATGGCAGATTCGGCGTAAGTCCCCGCTGCCTCGAGTTCGAATCCCAGCTGGGTCGAAATAGCACATATAGGATATTGATATTTAGGGGACAAGATAGTTTGTCTTAAATACCGATTCCTTTTTTTACACACACACACAAATATATATATATATATATATATATATGGTAAAGAAGTAAATGTGTGAGAGTATTGTGTCTACTTCTATTTAATTTTGCGTGAAATATATTAATCGAAATGCTAAAAGCTAATGTTTAAAAAATCAGTGGTTGTGACTGGTTAGGTCTGAAATATGTAGAAGTGTTTGCTATATTGTTTTTTGCATTTTGAGGAAAAAAGTGCTTTTAAACAGATGGTAAAAATATTCACTAAGAGAATAGTGTAAACCACTCCTTTAATACTGTAGCTATGATGAAGGGCCAACCATCCATTAGTGAGAGCAATGTTCATGACTTAAATTTGACAAACCATAGAGTTCATGGGAAACATACATCCAAATTATATGAATACTTTTCTGATTAATGAAGAGGATTTAAAAATACTGCAATCATTCTCTTTTAGTTGACCTTTCATGATAGTATCTTCACTTTTGTTTAGCATGAGTATGAATTTGCTGAAGTCTTGCAATGTCTAGCTTTGGTTATAACTTCAACCTTCCTTTAATTATTTCCCTTTTGACACATCTTCTTAATTCAATTGATACGGTGTGGTGGTAATCCTTTTCATCCTTCCACAAGTTCTTAAGTACCAAAATCCTTATCAAGCAATAGACTAAAAATATCGTTATTCTACGTGTTTTTATAGGATACCCGAATTTCATTAAGTGATTACTCTTAATTTAGGGAGACAGCTTGAAGATTGATGATGGATTACTCCGACACTTAACCCTAATCTTCATCTCTCTTTGATTTTCATTCAGCTTTTTTATTTTCAACTTTTTCTTTTATAAAGAGTTTCTTCTCACCTTTACCCTTTTTTTTTTTAAATTTCTCATTTCATGGGAGAATTGCTATGTCTGGCTAAGTAGGGATTTTTTGCCATTATTTATAGATTTTTATGAAGTAAAAGTTTACAAATGACGACGTTTAATAATAACTTTAATAAATATTTTTAATTTATTTGGATTTTAACTATTGAGAAATTTTTCAAAAAAAAATGTTGTGCCCCTGCTTTGAAAATTTTCTATTCTGCCACTGCAAGGTGAGTAGGGGAGCACAAGGATGTTCATTGATGACGGAATGCAGTTTGCTCAGGATAGAGATTTGAGTTGCATTGTTTGTGGGCGATAGGGTGAGTGAACAGCTTGGTGTGGGGAGTACGAGTGCATAGGAAATCACTTTGGAGTTTGTTTGACAAGTGCTCCAGGGCAAGCTAAAAGCAAAGGGCGAATGGGTTGGGCTGTGAGTGGGCGCTTTACAACATGGGAATATTGGCGGAGTTAGAGAAGTTTATGATAAGCTATGTATGTATAAGCTGGTGATACAATGTTATGAGAAGTAAATTTGATGACCTTTTTTATTGTACATAAATGCTTATTTGTAGCATACATGATAGATACAATAGGAAATAAATTGAGAGGAGAATTTTTATTGTAATTGGAGACTAATGTATGCTTACTCAAATTATAAATTTATTGAGTTTTATTATTTCTAAAAAGTATAATGTGTTAATACAAGTAATTTTATTTTAAGTTTAATTGATTAAGTGATGTTGGTGCTTTCACGAGCAATCTTTTAAAATCAAAAGTATGTCCTATGCGGATGTTAAAAAAATTTCTCCATCTATGTTGCTATTGATCTAATTTGTATGAATGGAAAATAAGTTTTGGTCCAAGTCTATGAGTTACGCTCTCAGTTACTCTCATCTTTTCTAATTTAAATGAGCTGGATAGAAGGGAAGGCTGTCTTTAGAAGTCAAGATGTGGGCTTGATATTTGTTTGTCATTGTTGAAGATAATTGTTGTTGTATGGGGTTTATCTGAATTTTGGAAATTTGCTATGGTTCGAACCAACATTCACTGAGGAAATGCTTGGCAGTAATGTCTTTCTGTCATGAATTTTGTGTGTGAATAATAGAGAATCTATCATGAAAAATCAGATTTTGGGATTATTTATATACCAGATTATGTGCTAGTCTCCTTGTAGGATGTATCCATTCATTTTTCCATGTTTAGTGCACGTTTATTGTGTTTTCTGATCTTTTTCCAATTTAGTTCGAAGTTGATGTAATTTGCTTTAAATCCTATGGAGTAATTTGAACATTTAACTAGGGCATCAACTAAGTAAGTTGTATAAGAATTGTAAATGTCATTCCTATTATATTAAAACTCTTTTAATGGTTAGTAGATGTTTTTGTTTTCTTCTCGACTCAGCGTAGAGTCGCCGCTAAAACTTTTTTAAATATGTATACACTCATTCGTAATAGCAACTTATTTTAAATAGGCTAAACATCAAACAAACTTTGGTGAATATCTGTTTGTTGCTTCAATATACAAATATCAAAACTTATGCCCACTCTTCAAATCATTGAAGTGCTAGCTTAATAAAAAATTTACATCCAAAATAATGCATGTTAATTCATGTGCTACACTTCTAGTGAATGAATGAAAATTCATGACATTAAAAGCAAAGTTAATATATGAGATTTGTGTAGGAAGCCTTGATCCCTAGAGTGAGTGAGTAGAATCTAAGGGAAACTTAGATTAATTCATATTAACTATTTGAGTTATGAAGTTGTTTAGTACTAGGAGTGCGGGCTTGTGATAATGAGCATACACCAACATAACTCTGATATTACGAGAGAAATGGATATGCTATTGATTGAATTTTGGTGCCTATATTTAGGCATACCTGATGAATACTAACGGAGGACAATAAATAGAAAATATCATCAATTTTGAGGATTGAAAACAATATTAAAAATTAACTTTTTAATCTAGTTCTTTCCTACAATAAATTTTTTTTAGCCTAGAACTTCTCTTTGATAACCATGAAATAGTTTTTTCTGTTCGCACTGCATCTAGGCATGCATTGATATGCATCATTGTCTCTCTTTAAACCATGGTGAAATGTGCTGATATTCACTGTATATGTTAAATTTTCTGAAAGTAGCATTATAATCTTTTGATCTTTTTTGTTTTCTGGACTTATTTTACTTGTGTTGTGTGTAGTGTTTTGTTTATAATGGTGTTGGTGTTCCAAATAGGCAGGGACATCTTTCCTCTCATTACGAACTTTTTGTTCTCACCTTTTGATTGTACTAACATGTGTTCGTTGCATTGCACGTGATTCTTGCCTTGTAGGAATATCCATGATTTACCTTTTTATTTTATATTTGTATAAGTTTGCTTTTTGGAGCCTTACAATTTTGCAATATTAAGGATTTTTTTATATTCTGTTCTAATCATATTCTTGCTCAATTTCTTTGTTGAGCTTGTGAATCCTGAATTTTAGGTTTATTCAGGATTATAGATTTGATGTCTCTAAGTTGGAACCTTCAGCTGCACAGGTTTGTGTACTATTTTATTATTTTGCCATTTTTTCTGTTATCTGAGTTATTAAATGCAGGCATAGCTTAAAATATCATCATCATTAATTCCTTTCCCTTTTAGTAAGAGAATATAAAATGTTAAAATTGATAGGGCATGCATTAGATTTTGCACTTACAGAAAGTTAGAGTATTCTTTGGCTTCGGCAAAGTGTTTTTTTCAAAAATTTAGTTCATCAAATTTCTTAATGTTTTATTATTTAATTCAAATTTATTAAGCATAATACTAAAACCTTATTACTTAAAATGACCAAGTAACAAGAGAAAAATGAGAGAAATAAATTTTAGAGAGAAGTTATTTTAGCCAGTTCTATAGGATGTATAAAATTTGAATAAATAGTTGAATATTTCATTTTCATATTCTTTTGGCCCCTATTTTTAAGCTTGAGTCTAGGCACGATGTTAGAGCAACATGATACAATAAAAATTAAATTGAATAGCAGGGCTTAACAAGAGATTGCTTTAAAATAAAAATAGCTATATGCAATAGAAATAGAATTGTAGAGCAGGGCTTAGCAAGTGATTGATTTAAAATAAAATTAGATATAATGTAGTATTTGATGAAGTTAGGAGTACATGCTGATTTCTAAACATAGGGCTGACTCAAGTGAAGTTGTCAGCCGACTTCACTTAGGGTTGCCAAGTTTTAATGAGTTGTTTTTGATCCTTCTGCAGTACCACGACCACTTCCGCATTATTTTTTCTTTTCTTTAAATAACATTGATTTGATGACTTTCGGTAATTTTGCTTGGTTTGCCGGAGTTGAGCATGCTTGATAAAATAGTTTGGCCTATTTTAACTCATCAACGATTTTGCTATATTTCTGTCGACTTAAAAGAGTTAATCTAATTGAGTTGACTAGATTTTAACCTGATTTAGCCATTATATTGGTGTACACTTCCATTGTTCATTATCTTTACAATTTGTCCATCAGAATTTGATGCAACAATTAGGTCGCCTCTACTCTGACTTCAAGTTCATTGATTCCAGCTGAAACATGTTTCACTGCTTATTGAAAAAATTTTAGTTTTTCATGCATTATGTTTTTTCATTACTTTGTCTCCATTTAGTTAGGAGAAAATGGAATGAAATTCAAGTAATTTAGGGGCCGACTCTATTGATTTCAGATTTTTAGTTCTTTATTTGTTTCCTTTCACATATATTCGCAATCAAATAGCTTTAGTGTAGGACTTCAGAAATTTTGTATTTTAAATGGGGCTGTTTTTAAAAAGATGGGATAAGGCTGATAATGGCAATTATGTTTGTGATGAAAATTGCATTATTGCTGGAAGTAATTCATATCTCTATAAGCAGGTAATGAAGTGTGAAGTTCCCATGCATCTCTTCCAGGCCACCCATGAGGTATCATCAATATATTCGTGCAGCGTTAGAATTGGATTTGCTTTTGAAAAATGATATACAATGCTCTATTGACTTCTTATAGGCCTGGAAGGATATAGATATTGATTTCAAGTTTCAGGATCAGGTGGAAAAACTTATTCCCAGATCTTTGGGGAAGCTAGCTTTGATTCGTTTGTCCATCCTAGTTTTGCTGTTTGCTTGCATAGCCCTTGAGGAAATGCTCACAGTAATTAACCTCAGGCAAGTACTTTTTGTTCCCTTTATACCTGATAATACAAATTTGTAATGTTAACTGCTTTTGCATGGATGAATAATAAGTCTCCATGAATGCTAATGGAATTTAGACGCTTGTTTTGAGAAAGAGACATAGGTATAAGATAAGGAGATTGTAGCGAAATGAATTTTGGTAAATATTTGCTTGATTATGAATATAATAAACATTGATTTGGGACCCACATACAATCTACTAGGTTTTAAACTTTGGTATTCTGGTAAGAGTCGCACTAGAAATGATATAGGTGTAATTATATATTAGAGTTTGAAAGATAATGTTGTAAAAATTAATAGAGTTGGAGGAGATTTAAATGGACATGCTTATTAAGATTACTATTGATACTAAGATTTTTAATATTATAAGTGCTTATGTTCCTCAAGTAGGTTTAGATATAGGGTCTAAAGATAAATTTTCGAATGACTTAGAAGACTTAATACAAATGATATCTCTTGAAGAAAGAATTTTTATTGGAGGACATTTAAATGGACATGCTGTAGTGGTGGAAGATTTCAGAAATATTCATGGTGGCTACAGTCTTGGAAAGACTAATGAAGAAGCTAGAGCTATTTTAAATTTTGCTTTAGCGTATGATTTTGTTATTATTAATACTTTATTTAAGAAAAAAAACGAGCATCTTATTACTTATGAGAATGTATCTAATAAAACACAAATTGATTATTTTCTTATGAGAATAAGAGATCGCCGAGATTGTAAAGATTGTAAGGTAATTTCAAGTGAGGATTTAAGCACTAAACATCATTTATTAGTTCTAGATTTTAATGTGAAGAGTTGTAAAATAAAGAATACTCGGATTTATCTTCGTAGAATTAGATTGGGGAACCTAAAAGATATAAATAAAATTATTTTTACGAGTAAAATTCAAGATTTCAAATTATGGATGTTCTTGAGAAGCAATTGCTATGTGGGATAAAATAACAAACACTATTAAATAAGTAGCAAAAGATGTACTTGGAGAATCAAAAGAAAAAGTTTTTATAATTAAAAATAGTTGGTGGTGAAATAATAATGTGCAAGAAAAGATAAAATATAAGAAGTTATGTTTATAAAAATTGGTTTAAATGCAAAAATTTAGAGAAGTGGGAAAAATATCAAACGGCTCGCAGGGAGTCTAAAAGACTAATTGTGATGCTAAAAGTTTTTCTTTTAATGATCTTTAAAATAAATATATACTAAGGAGGGTGAAAAATATATGAATAAACTAGTCAAACAAAGAGAATCAAAAATAAAGATTTAATTCCAGTAAAGTTTATTAAAGATAAACATAAAAAAGTACTTTTCTTAGAAAAAGATATTCAACATAAGTGGGTAAGATATTTTGATAAAATTTTTAATGAAGTTTCTAAAAATTCGATCGATCTTAGTGATCTTAATATCATTAATAATAATAAAACGTTTTATTTTTACTGTCACATTAGTAAAAAAGAAGTTGATGAGGCTTTAAAGAAAACTAAGGGTGGAAAGTCTGTAAGACTNTGGGAGATTTGGGAGTTTCTTGGCTTACTAAACTCTTTAATATTATTTTAAAAACTAAAAAGATGCCTGAGGGGAGTTTCTTAGCTTACTAAACTCTTTAATATTATTTAAAAAACTAAAAAGATGCCTGAGGCGGGGGAAGAGTATTTTGGTCCCCATTTTTAAGAATAAAGGGGATGCACAAGAGTGTGCAAATTATTAAGAGTATTTTGGTTCCCATTTTTAAGAATAAAGGGGATGCACAAGAGTGTGCAAATTATAGTAATTAAGTTGATGTGTCATACTTTAAAATTATGGGAAAGGGTAATTGAACATAGGTTAAGACGTATTACAAAGATTTCTCATAAACAATTTGGATTTATGCCAGGTAGGTCTACTATGGAAGCTATACATTTATTGAGAACCTTGATGGAGAAGTTCAGAGATAATAAGGAGAATCTACATTTGATTTTTATTGATTTAAAAAAAACTTACGGGAGAAGTTCAGAGATAATAAGGAGAATCTACATTTGATTTTTATTGATTTAGAAAAAGCTTTTAATAAGGTTCCAAGAGATATCCTTTGTAGAATTCTTGAGAAGAAAGATGTTGATATGATTTATATTCAAGTAATTAAGTATATATATACTAGAGTTGTTACTTGTGTTCGAACTGAAGGAGGATTGACCAAATATTTTCCTATTTCTGTTGGATTACATCAGGGATCGGCTTTAAGCCCATATCTTTTTGCTTTAGTTATGGATTGTCTTACTGGACATTTAGAGGAGGATCTACCTTGGTGTATTATTTTTGCTGATGATATCCTTGTCGTAGATAAGAAGAGAGAAAAAGTCTAGGAAAAACGTGAATTATGGAGGTCTACATTGGAGTCTAAAGGCCTTCATTTGAGTAGAACGAAAATAGAATACATGGAATGTGATTTTATTAGTAGTAGCTCTAGTGATAGAAATGTAACTTTGGGCGATCAAATTATTAAAAGTAGTGAACGATTTAAATATCTTAGGTCTTTTGTTTGGTGATTATAGATGGGGATGCTATTAGTAGAATTCAAGTTGGTTGGTTGAAGTGGAGGAATGCTTCGGGCCATAGATGGGGATGTTAATAATAGAATTCAAGTTGGTTGGTTGAAGTGGAGGAATGCTTCGGGTAAAAGTTGTGAATGATTTAGATATCTTGGGTATGTTGTTCAAAGCGATGGTGATATAGATGGGAGATGTTAATAGTAAAATTCAAGTTGGTTGGTTGAAGTGGAGGAATGCTTCGGGCCTTTTGTGTGATACAGTAGAGAATTCAAGTTGGTTGGTTGAAGTGGAGGAATGCTTCGGGCCTTTTGTGTGATAGAAAAGTTTCGCTTAGACTGAAAGGAAGATTTTATAAGACGGTGGTGAGACCTGTACCGCTCTATGGCGCTGAATGTTGGCCTTTAAAAGAGAAGCATAATACCAAATTATGCGTTGCTTAGAGACAAAATGCAAAATGAATATATCCGTGATAGGGTTGGTGTAGCTCCTGTGATGGACAAAATTAGAGAAAGTCGTCTTAGATGGTTTGGTCACTTTAAACGTTGATCATCTAATGATCCGATTAGGAGAGTAGATGTTTTAGATTTGACTTATGTTAGGAAAGGTAGAGGTAGACCTAGGAAGACTTGGGCTTATTGTATAAAAAATGATCTTAATTTATTAGAACTAAATGAAATTATGACACTAGGACGCAATGGAAAAAAATGATTCATGTAGCCGACCCCATGTAGTGGGATTATGGTTTAGTTGTTGTTGTTTTTGTACTATGTTCTTAGAAGTTAAAACTACTCTATAACATTTTATCAATTTCATTATGTGTTTCAAGATCTTAGTCAAAGGGAAGACAATAGGTGGATGTATTATGGGTGGTGGAATTTACTACTTAACACTTGAGTTCTTCTTTAATATTTGCTCCAGTCATCATTTTGTATCAATATCAATGTCATTTGATTGATCCTATACCAAGACGACTTTTAGAGTTTATTCTTTTCTCCCTCTCAATCTCTAGGAGTTAATACAATGCTTTAAACTCAATAAAATCATCTGATGTTTTCTCCATCTTTCACATTGAGTCATAGTTTTCTTCTCTTTTTTTTTTCCCACTCTGATATTTAAGATCTGAGTATTGCTTTTTTCCACAGGATTTAAAAACTTTATGAGAAAAGTGTCAAAATTGTTTTTGACTCTGTGCAGGAGGTCCCTTTAGTCCCAAAGTTTTTAAAAGTATTGATTTAGTCCTCAAATTTTATTAATTTGGATTGAAATAGTCCCCAGTGACGACCATTTAGTATGGGGATTTGTTTAGCAATTTTATAGATTCCGGGACTAAAATGATCCCATATAAATAGTAAGGGGATCATTTTGGCGCTTCACTCAATTTTTATTAAATTTTTTTGATGATCACTTTTGCATCACATAAGCATATTTACCAGTATGGCCTGTGTTTCACGCTTATAAGAAAATAAAAGTATAGTTTTAACCATATGATTAGAGCTCTACGTTTGGATATATGTTGGAAGCATAAGAAGTTTGTTAGTCCTCATGTTTCCTTTTCAAAAAAAAAAGACATGTATTTACCAAGTCCGCTTAAGTTTTTCAAGCTATGCAACAAACTGGCACATTTTAAAGAAGAAAAGAAAAGCAGAAGTTCCATGACCATACTGTAGAAAATTGAAATTTTACTGCATTTGTTCTGTTCTTCAAAGTGACACACTTTCAGGAACACATTGCAGGTATGCATCTCTATCACAAACAGGAATTTTCCTTACAGGTTGTGCCTTAAAAATACACAGATCTACTCACCTTACATAGCTGCAGCATTAGCATTCACACACCTGGTAATTGACTCAATAGACTTCTTACATCACAAAAATAATCATTTTTCTCTAATAAATTTTAAAGGCTGCCGATTGGGATCATCTTTGATTTTTTTTTTATTTTTCTTATTTTTGTTTTATGCTATTTATAATTTTTTTTAAGTGAAATAAAACTTGTTTGGTATGTTAGACAACAAATTAAGTACATATAGAATATGTAATAAACAAACATAATTAAAAAAAAAAAAACAAAAAACAAAAATGATCCGAAACATGCCCTAACTGTATAATTATTTTAATCCATTTTTAATGATTTTTTCCATTTTCTTGTATTATTTATTTATTTATTATTATTTGTTTTTTGTAGTGTTACAAGGTAAATGTAGAATAATGATTCAGTGCATATTTTAGGAGAGAGGTCTCTCTCATTTTGATGGTCTTGCAAGCAGGGTCAAGAAATATACTACCACCAACTTCACAGTTAAGTGGTATTGCCTTTGTCCTTCAAAGGGGAGGGCAAGGAGTTCAACCCACCCTTAAAAAAAAAAAAATTTCAGGGTGGGGTGAAGAAATTGTTGTCTTATATGATTATTTGTATTTTTATGGATATGAATGTATTTCAAAGCCTATAACTTTATTTGTGGCTGATTAATCTTAAGTTTTTAATGAAATGCTTTTTTTATTTTTATTTTTTGTTTTAATGAATCAGTAATGTTGATACTGCTATCTTATTATTTCTAAAATTAATTACATGAATTATTAGTGTTTGGTTGTTCAATCTGATTATTTATTTATTTTGAGGAGCTTTTATATTTACCGTCATGTTTATAGTTTTCAAATTAATTATTTTATGTTTGCTTTGCCAAAAATACATTTTGTNATAAAAAAAAAAATTTCAGGGTGGGGTGAAGAAATTGTTGTCTTATATGATTATTTGTATTTTTATGGATATCAATGTATTTCAAAGCCTATACTTTATTTGTGGCTGATTAATCTCAAGTTTTTAATGAAATGCTTTTTTTATTTTATTTGTTTTAATGATTCAGTAATGTTGATACTGTTATTTTATTAATTCTAAAATTAATTACATGAATTATTAGTGTTTGGCTGTTCAATCTGATTATTTATTTATTTGGAGGAGCTTTTATATTTACTGTCATGTATATAGTTTTCAAATTAGTTATTTTATGTTTGCTTTGCCAAAAATACATTTTGCTTGGTAGAATACAAAGATAATTTGGTGGTCTATTACTCTCATTGTTTATGGAGATGCATTAATATGCATGCCCAAAAATTCATTCATTTTGTTAGGGGATAATATGAGCTTACTTTGCCGAAATATATTTATTTTTAATTTAATTTTTAGTGGAACTTTTTATATGAGAATGAAGAGGGAAATGAATAGATTATGAAATATCTTTTAGTGGCTTTTAATAAGATTTTAAACATAATCTTTGTTTTTAAAAAAATTCAAAATTATTCATTCTTTTTGAGCTTGTGAAATATATGAATTCAAAAATTTTGAAACAGCGGGTTTATTAATAGGATATATCAAATTTTTCATGATAGAAGATTATGCTCATGTGATTTGATATTCGAGATTTTAATGTGTTGTTCATGTATAGTTTGGAATCAAATGTGTGTTATTGTTGATATTGTATATTATTTGAATAATTTTAATCGTTGAGATGAATAAAAAAACTAAAAATTAAAAGGTTGTATGATCAATTTTACTTTTTTTTATATTTGTTTGATGGTTTTGTTAAATCTTTCATGCAGATTGATGATATTTGATACACATGAGATTCAAGCTTTTGACCAAAGAAATTTAGATGAAATTAAGAATAAAAAGATGATTTTTTACTCTTTTAAAAGTACAAGTTAATTAGCAATTATACATTTTGCATTATGTCATAGAGTGGCAATTTCTTAAATTTTCAACTTGTTTGAATGTTATTGGTTTAAAATTTATGATGGTTGTGTGTTGGAATATTTGAAGGGTAGTTTATCGTTCTGGCACATTGCCTACATTCTATTGTACCCATGGTGCCCTACTTCGGAGTTGGTTTGTAAATAATTTTAGTATACATTAAATGCAGATGGTCCAAGATCAACGGACATTGGTAACATTGAACAAAATTAAAATAAATGATGAATGTTAGTGGTTTGGTGATGGTGGATGCTTGACTTAGCCATTCTTAATATGAGGTAGATGATAAGCAACAAGCTGAGCATTAGACATTTGTGGATGACATGCACTCGATGTTGACCATTGATAAGTGTTAAATGTGTCGTTGAGTAACATTGAAAGAATTACGACTATCTCAGTTATTCTCTTACTAAGATGGTAGGCCGGATGAATGAAAAAAATCAAGTGTTGGATGCTGGTGGTGGTTGACATAAAAGAGATAATATTTGATATGATGCAAACAATGATTGATAAAAAAAAGCGTACTTACACACAACCAAACAATTCTTATGTATTTACATGTCTTAAAACTAACCTTCATATTTACTTGAATGGAAATAAAACCTTTAACACCACATAAAGAACTACCATATTCAGTAACTTTTTAGAAATGAAATGCTCATTTTCATGAATAGGTATATGATGCAAAAGTGCTATAGATGCAAATATCAAACTTTTGGTGTTAGATATGTATATACATAAGAATTGTGTGGTATGTATGTAAATCTTCTTATAGAATATTGTAATTTGTGTTAAGGTTGATAGTTGGCTTATTTGTTGAAACTCTAGATGATCAATAAATATACTTCATACATCAACAAATAGTAGACATTAGATGGCAGTTGACATGAAGCGTCTAAACTCAAGAGATGGTTTATAATTTACTTGGTTTTCTCCTAAAATGGGAGATTAGGTGATAGTGAATACTTTTAAAGAGTTCTTGGCTATCAATATGATATACCAATATTATCATAGTCGAATATTTCACTTATATGATAAGATAATTGAGATTTCAAAATCTAGAGACATTACACAGCCACATAAAATATTGGTATTATAGGCTTTAGGAAGATTTTAGTGGAACAATTACTGTTTAGACGTAAAAACTTATTGTGACATATTTTTATCATATTTCTCCATTATTGCTTGTGTTATATACAAAAAAAACATTATTTCCTAATTTTATGTTCTGCAAGTATTTCTGTTTTATTGTATTTCTGTGATTGTGAATTTTTATGTATTTATTTTGATTTAGTTAATTTGTTAGTTTAAGGTCCATAGTTCTAGGCCTATAAGCATAAGACTAGAATTTTGGACTAGTGTTATAAGACATTAAACTTGAAATAGTAGTAATAATAATCCGTTAACTTTAAAAAATCCAAAAGAATTTAAGTGAAATGATAAATTTATCTGTGGACCCTAGGCCAATTTCATGCCTAAATCTCTTAGAGAGTATGCAAAACCAATGATAGATGAAATTCATTTGAGTATCAATAACCTTGTCATCGAAGCCAACACTTTTGAGCTTAAACTAACTATTATCTTATCGTTTAGAACAATAAGATTGGTCGATCACACATATATTACCCTAACATTCACTTAACTACTTTATTAAAATTTTGTGCCTTTTTTGGGTATAACATCAGTTTTAACAATGCTAATAGACTAAGGATATTCCCTTTCTCACTTAGGGATAAGCCCAAAATGCGGCTCATATCCTTAGTACTATGGTCATTTACCAAAAGGAATGAATTAGCTCAAAACTTTTTGGCCTTTCTATTCACAAAAGCAAAACATAAGAATGACATCACCTCTTTTATCGTGTTAGATGGATATTCTATCTATGAAGCCTGAGAAAGTCTTAAAGAACTACTTAGGAAGTACCCACACAATCAGTTTTATTTTTAATAGTTAGGTTTTCTAGAAAACTTACAAATTTGAAGATTTAATTGTTTAAATAATCATACACAACATTAAAAGCAATCTACCATTTTAAAAGCTGGAAATACCACTTTATGATGGGTTCAACTAATTAAATAAAAAAAATTTTCAATACTTGAAAGGTCTAAAATTAAAACCAACAAAGCTTTCCCCTACTTAAGCTAATGACTAAATTGGATTTAGATCATCCTATAAACACAACCCCTATAGTTAATTACATCTTAAGAAACAAAAGACACTTAAGAAAACTTGTGATTCTAGTTGTGGTCTTATTTTAAGGGATTTTCTTAAGTAGTTCTCTCGATTGATCATTAAGAATGAAAAAATACAAAAGCATAAAAGTGAAAAAATTTATTTATGGAACCCTAAAGGAGGAAGTAAGATATTATTGGCATTGATTTTTGATGTCACTTTTTTGGATGTTCGTGCAGATCTATGAGAACATATTTTATTCAAGTGTAATATCTTATAGTCCAAAAGTATCCTATGAGATTTCACAGTGAATGTTTAAAGCACCTAGGCACATCCATGCCCTAACCGGGGAACACCTGCACCTTACTTTTGTTTAGCGCCCGCACTAAGGTGGCTGATGCTCCCACACTCACGTTTGTCTAGAGCCCGCTCATCCAAATATAGCAAACAAAGAAATCCTGCACCTAGATACCAGTTCCCTCACTCCCAAAGTTCATAAGAATGAAAAAACTTTACCTTGATACAAGAACACTCAAGCCAGACTGGTGCACGCGTGCCATGTGCACGCGCACTTGTGATTGGAGAGTGTGGAGCTTCCATACTTGTAGGTTGGTGCCCCTTCTTTAATCCTGTGCAAAACTAGTGCCCATATGCTAGGAAGCTTTAAGCTACTGGTGCGGGGGCTCCAAGCTCTCCAAGCACAAGTGCGTCGTGCACGTGGTATGGGTGCACCATTCTGGCTTGGTTTTGCTGGTATCCAGACACAGGTTTATCATTCTTACTATCTTTGGATGGACCCACTTGGTTGAATCAATCCATTAAAGGACCAATTGATGCATTTAAATCATTGGAAATGAGGCCATAAAAGGACTTTATCACCTTCTTATAATGGTGGCCAATTGCATGCATCCATCATGATACTTGGAGGGGTGGTCATGACACATGAAGGGTAGACTTGGGGAAAGGTGTTTCCCTCCATTTCGTTTTAGTTTTCTGGAATGCTTAAAAATGTGCTACTTTGTTATATTTTATGCTTATTTTTAATGATATTTCACTTTAATGGAAGTTATTGTTTATCTTTTTGGTTTTAAGCACAAGAGATGGAGCTTTGGAGAAAATAGAGTAAAACTGGTGCAATATGGAGTCAAATGGAGCAAGAAAGAAAATTTTAATCTAACACATTTTGATATGTATTTCTTTTTTTATGCTTAGTTTCCTTTACATTTATAACATATTTGTGAATGAAATTGCACTATAAAGCAAGGTTATTTTCATGTTATCTTGTAGGTTATACACTTGGAGTGGATTAGAACTAAAATTAGGCAAAACAGAGCAAAATGGGTGCAAACAATGGGGCTGCCAATAGAGTGGCACCTAGGCGCTAAAAAGTGGTGTTTAGGCGCCAGTCCCCACCCAGAAAATAGAAAAGATGGAGCCATGATGCCACTTTTGGTGCTTAAGCGCCAGAAATGATTGTGGATGGGTTCTAGACGCCCAAGGAGTTATTAGGTAGATTTTGGCACTTAAAAAAGAACCTTTTTGTATTTCAAACTTCTAAAATCTCCAGGAATGCCCAGAGGTCGTAGATAGGAGTATAAAATGTGGATTCTTTCCTTTTCTGGAGAGATTGGAGATTGGATTTTTAGAGATATTTGAAAGGAATTGTATTAGCATTGTATGGATCATCAAGAAACTTTGTTGAAGGGATTTTCATCTTTCTTGCATAGGAAAAGAGTTAAGCATTATGCTCTTCATTATCTGATAATTTTTGTAAACATTTATCTAGTGTATTTCTTTGATTTAAATAAAGTTTTTCATTGTGTTCTTTCCATGCTTAGTGAAGTAGCAGAGTAAGTGGGAATATTTATTTTTTGATAGAATAATTCTAATTTCAAGGAGATGAGTAATATCTCTGTTGCTTCATTGATATGATGTATTGGCCATATGTTATGTTAAAATCTGTTGTAAGTTGAAAGTAAGGATCAAAAGAGTAGTTACTTTACAACTCGAGTGCACTCACATTGCATGGTTGGCTATAATGAAGTAGTTCAGGTGGCAATGCAATTTTTGGGAAATATTCACTGATTGGGTGTAAATTGGTGTTTCTAGGGTGACATGATAGATTCTTACCAATTTGATATAGAGTTTTGAACTTAAGAATAGGTTAGTCCTAAAGAGAGAGCACAGTGGGTAATCTAGGGTGACAAGCTAGAACCTACCCAACATAACCTTAGATTTAGGAACTTCACTCAGGGTTAGCCGATATTCTTTATGCACTCGGAAGGGGGTAAAGAATAGATTTTATACTTTTGTTACAGTCTACGTTAAATTCTAAGCATTTTCTTCCAACACCTGATCTAGGTCATCACAAGAGAAATGTAGTTTTTACATCTAAAAATTCACCAAACCAATTTATCTAGTTAGGTTTATCTTAAGATTTAGGTTTGTATTTAAGAGTAATATTTAGGAAAACACCTTTAATCCATTTTTCAAAATGATATCTGATAGTAGTGGACTGGAATTAGCTTAAAGAATTTCTTACCTCACTTCGCTGTGGGATCGATACTCTGGATTTTAAAGAAAACCCAATATTACTTGTAACAACACGTGCACTTGTGTAAAACCCATAGTGTGTGAAATATAAATCGAATTCTAAATTCTATAACATATGTATTTTGCACACTAGCCGCCTAAGGAAACTGGGTCAAGCTTTTTTCTATGAAACTAAAAACTATGTATTTGCGGTTTGAGTCATATTCTGAGCCTTTTGAACCAAGATTGTGGTATAGACTGAGGTTTAGTGTGAAAAATATTGAGGAGAGCTTAGGTAGAGCTTGAGAGAGATTTAGAGAGTTCCTTAAGGAGCTTTTGGTGAGCTAAATTTCTTACCCTGATTTTCTTCTCGTCATTTCCCTTCCTTCTTCCTTCTCTTCTTACTCCATTTCTTTTAGAGGTGAGTGTGAGAGGGCTTCTTGAAGAGCTTATTTGGAGGAGGAGGACTTCATCTTCATCCTAACACAAAAATTACTCAGACAAGAAAAGAGAACACATCACCAACCATCACGAAAGTGAAACTTCTAAAAAAAATTGAATTTTCTTTTCTCGTAGAATTTCTTCGAGGTTTTATGTTAGAGAAATTGGTGTAGGCTGATGTTAAGTGAAACCGCTACTTTTGGAATCTACTTTATTATGATCCTTTCATTTCCTTGAGTGTTTTATCCAAATCCTTTGCTCTTTAACCCATTCCAAAGACAAGATTGTACTAATTTAATCTTTTTTCATGGTAGCTTCATTTGATGGACATTTCAAGCTATAAAATTGAAGGATTGAAGAAAAGCCCTTTGATGTTAACTCCTTAGAGTATTTAAATCTCCCTTCATGAGAAATCCTTTGTGACTAGCCTTACAGACAAAGGTGGATGTTTCGCTGCCTCGCCCAACAAAATGTTGGGAAACCTTTCCGTACTTAAACTTAGATCCAAAAGAGATATTTATGGAAAGTTTGATTTGCTATCAGATTTGACTGGGTTAATTTCTTGATTGTGTGTATTTTTCATTGTCATGCATATTTGATATATAAGATATAAAATAAGATTTCCTTTTAGAAAAATGCATGAAAAGTATGTATTTTATTTTGTACTTGTGTTTTGGCATCCAAACATGCATGAAATTCTATTTATTGCTTAGTTTGTGATTTGATATTATAATACATATGAAAAAATAAGTTTAATTTGGATGTGTGCATTTCTAAATTTAGCATGTGAAAATATATTCGGCTTAGTGCCTATATTTCCAAATGCGTGTAAACACAGTTAGCTTGATGCTTGTGTTTCCATATGCGTGAAAACATTTTGGCTTAATGCATGTGTAAAATATTATTATGTGTGAAAATTATTTTTGGCTATGCATATTTCTTAGCATTCAACATGTGCAAGAGTCATAATTGACATGTATGCTTTCCATGTCATATAATATTTGTGCTTGTCATTTACATGAGCTTGTTTGGTTGCCTCTTGGCCAAGATATAATTCTCATTGGGGTGTCCCTCACCCAATGTAACTAAACTTAATATCATTTATGTTTGTCACATCATACACTATATGTACCTGTCATTTGCATGAGTATTTTGGTTGCCTCTCAAGCAAGGTGTAATCCCCCTTCGGCTGTCCTGTACTTGATGCAACCAAACTGATTTCTTGCATTTGCGCTCACACGCTTAGAAATTTTATGATGGGAATATGTCCCTATAAACTCGTGATGAATGTGTGGCATCTTGAAATTACTAACTCACCTAGCGTTATTATATCTTATATATTCCTAGCACAGATCATAGTACCTAGTATACGATTCCGCTGTGATAATATGGCTATGCGCGTGCAATCACTTTACTTAGTGTGACTATATTATTGCATATACTTCTATTTTCTTTGTTTGTGTGTGATCGTTTACCACGCATGATCATGCACAATAATCAATTCACACATTTTCCCACATATAATTTGATATGAGTATCCACCTAGCATGACACATGTCTGAATCATCTTTTGGCATTTGATGTGGTTGCTCACACCTTGATAGAGTAGTCACACTTTAGTAAGCCATATTAACATATCGTTTGTGGTTTCTCACACCTTGATATAGCAATCATAATATGCTAAGTCACTTTGCATGTTGCGTGCACATTACCAAGTTTGCGAAGATGGCAAATTATCTTTATTTGATGAGTGTCACGATGCTTTAACAAGAATTGCTTGTGAGGATATCTCAACAAGCAGAGTAAATTATTGCATCGTGATCAATGCGTATGTTTGTGCTAAGGTTCCAAGGGTCTAGCATGTACCACTTATGTTTTATTTTTCCTAAGAACATATTTTAAAAATATTAAAAAATATATCTTTTAATACTATTATTCATTATGTATTTTAAAACCTATATTTAAATTAAGCATCCATAGCTTAGATCATATAAGGTCAATCTCTTAAAGCTTTCATGTGCATCAAACTGTCATCTTTAGTGGTATGTATTAGAATTCTTAGATCCTTAGGATGGAACTAGGGACAACGGCCAGATTAAAATTATAAACTAGCCTTAGTCACACTTTTTGTACACACATAGATGTGTATGTTATGACAACCTTATTTTATATGCTTGTTAAAATAAGATAAGGTGTAGTTATGTTTTTCATATGTCTAGCCATTGATCAATGATTTATGCCTAGTGAGAAATTTTTGTGTTGCCTTTGTGTGTTTAGTGGGTGTGTAACCAAAGGAAAATATGTTGAGATTTTCATACCTATTTTACATTATTTTTGATGATATTGCACATTAAAAAAAGGTATTTTTTTTGCAGGAATGATGAATTAGGGTCATTGGAGCAAAAATATGCAAAAAGGAGCGAATTTGGAGTGAAAAGGACCAAAATATGAAGATTTGAACTAGGGCATCGACGACGAGCCCAACGGTGGACTTTTCCTGAGACTCTAGAATTAATTCACTTAGAATGCTCACCGATGGAGATCTCGAAGCCGCCGACGGTGAGCTCGGCGGTTGTGTCCAACAAAACATTGGATGAGGAGAAATTTTGGAGGGGTGCTTAGGCAACTCTTAGGAAAACTCATGCACATATTTAAAGAGAAGACTTTGGCCAAAAATAGNGACTTTTTGGGGCTTTAACATGAGGGGCATTTACATATATACCAACCAATTCTGATGTATTTACACATTTAATACTTATATTTGATTTCTACATCCAAATCTTTCATATGGCATCTAAAAATGTCCCTAGTTTACTTTAACGAAATGAAATACACGTTTTCATGCATAATTAGGTGGCATGTAGGTAAAAATTGAAGTATAGATATTATATATGTAAATACATAAGAATTGAGTAGTATGCATGTAAATAATCCTTTAACATAAGTGTTTTGGGGTGCATCAAGGATATAAAATGGACACCCAATATCTTATGGTGCAATCAGACTCTCATCTAGTGATAAATCAAGTGAGGGGAATTTGAAGTTTTTAATGAGATGATGATCAAGTATCACTACAAAGCTAAAATGGGGGCCTGGAAGTTCGCCAACTTTATAATGGAGCACATCGCCATGTAAGACAGTCGTGTGGCCAATCTTCTATTCAAATGCATTTGCTTATGACAGGGAACATCTCAAAGACTATTTCAGTCGACGATTGAAGAATCTGAAGCAACAGAAGTGGAGACTGAATGAGCAAAAAGTTTGATGCTTTCCTACATGCACTTCTGAGAATATAAATGATGTTAAAGAAACTACCAACCCTACATGGTTCAAATGCAAAGCAGCTCAATAGTTTTTTTATCGAGCGAAGCTTTTCCGAAAGTCGGTGATTTTGCTTTGCTTGAGGTGCGTTGGAGTAAATGAAACGGAAGACCTCCTACGGGAGTTACACTATGGAGAGTGCAAGAGTCAGCCTAGATGAAAGAGCTTGAGGCACATAATTCAACGATGAGGTTGCTTCTGACCAACACTCCTGAAAAATGCAAATGAATTCTCAAAGAGATGTGAGCAATGCCAGTAGTAGGCATCATTGCAGCACCAACTGGCCCACAGAATGTAGTCGATTGTCGGTCATTGTTCTATCATCGTTTGGGGGCTAAACATTCATAAGTTGTTCGCAATATCAAAGGGCCATCACAAATTTCTTCCAGTCATCGTGGACTACTTTTTGAAATGGATCGAAGCAAATGTGCTTGCCCGAATAAGTACGAAAGTCATTCCAAACTTCATCTGGACGGACCTCATCTGTTAATATGATTTTTCACTACTTATCAACAACGACAATGAGACATTGTTCGCAAATCAAGGAAATGAATCCCCATACTCGGTGTGAAGAATATTTGAAAAGGATTTTTTGTTAAAAAATATTTCTTATACCAATATTTAATAGAAGATAAAGGAATTTTGTTTATAGTTTGAAAAATTTTACACATAAGAAATATTAATGACAATTTGACTAACTATGTGCACAACCCTATATTTAAACAAAACTTAAGGAACTGGAGGAGTTCATGCACTTCAACGACTCACCATAACTTAGGGAACCAGAACCCGAGCAGTAAAGTCGGCAGTGTCGTCAAGACATTCAATCAACAAAATGATCAAAAGGAATTGTTTATAATGTTGTTGCATCAATAACTTATATCCAAACTCAAGCTTGATATAGCTCTGGTGGTGGTTCACTGCCCCGTAATGACAAGCTCCGTGAATGGTACCGACTAAATTACCCCTGAATTGTGCATCGATCTTTACCACCACGAAAGCAACAACAAGATCCACTTAATAAGTTTAGCACGGGCATTGCTCTCATATGATGTGGAGATCTGATTAAGTGATCGAGACTCAAGAGGTATAATACGGGAGTTGGTCGCAATAAAAAAAAACTGACAACCGTGCAAGTTGTCTGGTCAGTAGTAAATACTTAAAGTGATTGACAATGACGTAAGATATTTGATTGGCATTCGACACTTAAAGACCGACTCTTAATGCCCAAGAATAAAAAATAAACATACGTCTCTAAATTCAAACAAGGTGAACCTCTGAAGATTGCTCTCTACCCAATAGCGACAAGCTCCATAAAGGGTACCCAGTGAACCACCCCACAAGTCTCGGCTTTTATACCATTTGAGGCGAAGATCCGACTGAGCAAACAAGATAGGGGTAGCATAAGACTCGAATCCATTGGCTAACATATCAAAACCAACTGTCATAGACGTCACAAATAATAAATCAAGTAAACGAAATACATCAAATATAAGACAAAAATTAAAGACAAAAATCGGCCAAAAAACCCATTCCATTTCATAAACAATTTAAAAATTCACAATTTGTTGTCAAGAAAAAAAACTCTTTCTCAAAGTACAAGGGATATGGAGTCATGCGGTTTTATGTCCTCCATTGCTTTCATTCTCGCATTCCTCCTCAGTCGACGCATAAGTGCTTTCCCCTGCACTTTCCTTAGGATCAAAGAGAAGTGTGGAGAACTCTTTCAAATAAACCCATTTTGGGTCGACCGACCATTGTTTCACAAAGCATTTGATCGCCAAAGAGAAGTCAACCTAAAATTGAGTGTTCATCCTAATAATAGACTCCTCTGAGGTCTTCACATTGGTCATGGATGCTTTTAGCTATTGATTCTCTTTCTTAATAGTTGAGGCAATTTCTTCATATTTGATTGTCTCAAACTCCTTGTTGGCTGTGAAGAGCCTTAGATGCTTCTTGGTCCTCATGGCAAGTCTCATAACTTCCATTGTCCACTCTTTGGTGCTGCCTACTTTCACTCGACCCACTCGGGGACCTTGGATTGAAAGCAGGCAGACTCCTGATCTACCTTAAAATTACATATTTTTTGTGCATATTTCATGCTCAATTTTTAAGATATTATGCTTTAATGAAATATATTTTTATGTTTTTTTTTTCAAGTGCAAGAATAAGAGTTTAAGAGTACAAGAAGCAAAAATACACAAAAAAAGAACAAAATGGGCTAAACTAAATAAAAATATCAGATGAGCTGAACCGACGCCTATGCCCAGGTGCAGAACTTGGCTGGGGCTTAGGTGACCAAAGGAAAGTATGTTGAGATTTTCATACATATTTTATACTGTTTTTAATGATATTTCACTTTAAAGAAATGTATTTTTGATGTTTTGTAACAAGAATGATGAATTAGGGTCATTGAAGCAAAAAGAGGCAAAAATGAGTGAATTTGGAACGAAAATGATCAAAATGTGGAGATTTGAACTAGTCCGCCGATGACAAGTTTTTCTCGAGGCTACAGGACAAAATTATTCAGAAGTCCGCCGACGGCGCCCTTGAGGACGTCGATGGCGAGCTTGGAGGTTATGCCTATTCAAGCTTTGGATAAGGCCAAATTTTGAAGGGATGTTTAGACAATTCTTGGGAAAGCTCGTCCACAACTTTAATAGACTATTTTGGCCAAAAATTATGAGGGGGAAAGGAATCTAGAGAGAAAAGGAAGTGTTAGAGAGAGTTTCGAGAGGTTAAAAAGGTTCCAATATTGTGAGGAATTTTTCGAGAGATTGTAAGAGTGGAAAAAAAAGTAAGAGATTTCTTCCTCCTTGCTGCTTCGAAGAGGAATTTTGTGTGCTGTAAAGAAATGAAGAGATTCAAAGGAACTTCGATGAGTGTTNAATCAAGGAATAGAGAATGAACACCAACCTAGACCCCTACGAGATTATGCAAATCCTACAACAGATGAAAGNAGCCTTATATTACTTGAGCGATAAATATACTTGCGTTGATAAGTGTGACTTTACAATTATTGAATATTTATTAAGTCCATATTTTACTTATACTTTTGAGCATATATAAAGTCGCCGGTCAAGTTTTTGGCACCGTTGCCGGGGAGTGGGTGAGTGAGTGAATGAGTGAGCGAGTAAAATCACAATTAGAGTAACAAACAAATTAGAATTACTACAAAATTTTTACATGAATTGCAAGTTATTTTTATATATAGTTAATTATATTACTTTGTACTGATTTCAAATTGTATGCGTAAATTTGGACCTGAAAATCTTATACCCTACGATTCGAAATTAGAACGCACTACTAGAAGGATTAGAAGATTAAGAAAAGAACCTAGAAATTCTGATACAGTGGAAAACAACATGAAAAATCAAGGAATAGAGAATGAACACCAACCTAGACCCCTACGAGATTATGCAAATCCTACAACAGATGAAAGTCACTTATCTATTCAAAATCTTGACGTAGCTGCTAATTCATTTGAGCTTAAACCTGCTATTATCCAAATGGTACAAAACAATCAAGTAAGAGGTACACCAAATGAAGATCGTAACTTACACCTCGCTAGTTTTTTTAAAACTATGTACTTCTTTTAAATATGATAGAGTCTCAAACGATGCTGTTAGACTTAGAATTTTTCCTTTTTCACTGAGGAGATAAGGATGTGGTTAAATTTGTTAGCACCAGGATCTATTAGAACTTGGGGAGAACTTTCATAGAAATTTATATCCAAATATTTTCCTCCATCCAAAATAGCTAAACTTAGAAATGACATAACATCGTTCTGTCAGATTGATGGAGTGTCAGTATATGAAGCTTGGGTGAGATTTAAATATCTTCTTAGGAAATGCCCTCATCATTCGTTACCAGATTGGTTGATAATTCAAACTTTTTATAATGGATTAGTGGGATCTCTTAGATCAATTATAGATGCTGCGGCTGGTGGTTCTTTAATGTCAAAACCATTTGATGAGGCTTATTCATTAATAGAAGAGATTGCTACCAACAATTTTCAATGGCCCTCTAAATGGGTAAATTTTAAAATAGTAGCTAGTATCCATGATTTTGATGTAATATCTATGTTAACTTCATAGATTGCTGCAATATCAAAGAAATTAGATCATTATGGGATGAACTATTCTCCATCACCTCCTATGATTCAATATCAAAGAAATTAGATCATTATGGGATGAATTATTCTTCAACACCTCCTATGATGGAGGGGTAATTTGTGGATGTTCAACCTTCATATGAGACTTTAAATGCTATTAATAGACCCAACAATCCTTATTCGAACTATTATAACTCAGGTTGGAAGATTCATCCAAATTTTAATTGGAATAACAAATCTTCTACGAATCAACAATGGGCAAACAACCCAGTGAACCCATTAGGAAATTCCTCAAACTAAGGAAATGTTAACTATAGACCTTCTTATCCTCCAACATTTAATAGTAACACTCAAATTAAGGAGAAGAAGTTGTCTATGGAAGAGCTGATATTGAACATGGGTCAACAATTGCAGAATCAAGGAAATTTAAGATTCAAGGAAATCAATTACAACATCAAGGAACTGCTATTAAGAATATTGAGAACCAATTAAGGGGAAGAGCTGATATTAAACATGGGTCAACAATTGCAGAATCAAGGAAATCAATTACAAATTATAGAGCTGATATTAAACATGGGTCAACAATTACAGAATCAAGGAAATCAATTACAAATTCATGAAATTACAAAATCAAGGAACTGCTATTAAGAATATTGAGAACCAATTAGGGCATATTGCTACTTTACTTAGTTACAAAATCAAGGAACTGCTATTAAGAATATTGAAAACCAATTGGGACATATCACTACTGCAGTTAGTAACCAAACATTAGGAACTTGTCCTAGTACTGTGGAACCAAAGCCTAAAGAGCAAGGAAAAGGATAAATCAAAGAGATACAATCGCGAAGCAGAAAAGAATTGGAAACAAGAGTACAAAAAGATATAGAAACTGAAAAAGAGAAAGTGAATACCAAAAAAGAAAAGGATCATGAATACCCAGATTTAGAGTATCCATTTAAACCAATGAAAATTTTTGTAGAAAAACCTCCACCCTGTTTCCTCAAAGATTGAAGCAACACAAATAGAATAAACAATTTTTCAAATTTTTAGAAATTCTTAAGAAGTTAACAGTGAATATTCCTTTCGCAGAAGCTTTAGAGCAGATGCTCAATAATGTGAAATTTATGAAAGATATTCTGAACAAGAAAAGGAAGTTCACAGATAATGAAACTGTTGCACTTAACAAAAAGTGTAGTGCAATTATTCAGAAAAAGCTTCCTAAAAATTTAAAAGATCCTAGCAGTTTCACTATACCATGTGCTATTGGTGAAAAATTTTATGGAAGTATGTGATTTGGGAGCCAGCATTAATCTTATGCCTCTATCAATTTTTAAAAGATTAAGATTAGAAGAAGTCTATCCTACTTCTGTAACTCTACAGTTAGTGAATCGTTCAGTTACATATCCTAAGGGAGTTATAGAAGATGTGTTAGTAAAAGTGGACAAATTTATATCAGTTACATATCCTAAGGGAGTTATAGAAGATGTGTTAGTAAAAGTGGATAAATTTATCTTCCCTGTGCATTTCATTATTTTAGATATAGAGGAAGATAAAGAAATACCTATCATTTTAGGGAGACTATTTTTAGCTAATGGAAAAGCTATGATAGATGTTCAAAAATGGAGAATTAACTATAAGAGTTAACGATCAAGAAGTGACTTTTAACATTGTGAAATCTATAAAATACCCTGCTGTTGAAAGAGATAATGAATGTTTTCGCATGGAAATTAGTGAACATCTATTGAAAGAACATTTGAAAGAACATTTTAAAGAGAAAGAACAATTTGAAGAGAGTAACGAAATTATTCTGGACAAATTAGAAAATGATGAATTAGATTATGTTTAGGAAAGATTTAAGATGTTGGATATTATGGAAAATGCTGATAAAAATCTATTTTTGTGATTATAAAACCACCTGAACTTGAGATGAAAGTATTGCCTAGCCACTTGAAGTATGTGTTTTTAGGAGAGTCGTCTACATTAACTCTTATTATATCTTCAGAATTAAATGATTTGCAAGAGCAAAGACTGTTAGATACATTGAAAAGATATAAGAAAGCTTTTGGTTGGACCTTAGCTGATATTAAGGGAATCAGACCTTCAATCTATATGCACATAATTATATTAGATGAACAATATAAACCAAGAGTTGATCCACGAAGGAGATTAAATCTGATGATGAAAAAAGTAGCTAAGAAGGAAATTTTGAAATGGTTATACACTGGAATTATATATCATATTTCAGATAATGTGTGGGTAAGTCCAAGTCTCTGTGTTCCTAAGAAAGAAGGAGTGACTGTTAAAACAAAAGAAAATAATGAATTAATACCTATCAGACAAGTTACTGGGTTGTGTGTTTGCATTGATTATAGAAAATTAAACACTGCCACCAGGAAAGATCACTTCCCTTTACCCTTTATAGATCGAATAGTAGATAGACTTGCTGGGCACAAATATTTTTGTTTTTTAGATTGATATACTGGTTACCATCAAATTTCTATTGCTCCTGAGGATCAAGAAAAGACAACTTTTACTTGTCCTTTTGGAACTTTTGCTTTTCGAAGAATACCTTTTGGATTATGTAATGCACCTGCAACATTCTAGAGATGTATGATGTCCGTATTTAGTAAGTTAATTGATAATGGATTGGAAGTATTTATGGATGATTTCTCTGTATTTGGAACATCATTTGACGCATGCTTAAATTATCTTGAAAAAGTTTTAGAGTTATTCGAAAAAGATAATTTCATTCTAAATTGGGAGAAATGTCAATTTATGGTTGCAGGAGGAATTGTGTAGGGCATAAAATTTTGGAAGATAGTATGGAAGCAGACCCGACAAAAATTCAAGTTATATCTAAACTAACACCTCCTACTAATGTAAGAGAGGTTAGAAGTTTTCTTGGGCATGTTGGATTTTACAGGCATTTTATTAAAAATTTTTCAAAAATTACCAAACCTCCATGCCAACTTTTAGAAAAGGACAAGAAATTTGAATTTACTGAAAGCTCTTTAAATCCCTTTGAGTTATCAAAGGAAAAAATAATCACAACCCCTGTTATAGCTTCACCTAACTGGAAGAAACCATTTGAACTGATGTGTGATGCTAGTGATTATGCTATTGGAGCTGTCCTTGGATACTTTTGATGCACAAATTTTTAAAACTCATAATATACTACGTTAGTAAAACTCTTAATGATGCACAAATTAACAATACTGTTACTGAAAAAGACTTACTAGCCATTGTGTATGCTTTAGATAAATTCAGATCTTATTTTATTGGAGCTAAATGTGTTGTGCATATCGATCACTCTACTATTAAATATCTGATCCAAAAGAAGGATGCTAAACCAAGGTTGATTATTACTTTTGATGCAAAAATTTGATCTTGTGGTTATTGATAGAAAGGGAACTGATAATCAAATTTTATGTGTTGTGCATACTGATCACTCTGCTATTAAATATCTAATGCAAAAGAAGGATGCAAAACCAAGGTTGATTAGATGGATTCTCTGCTATTAAATATCTGATGCAAAAGAAGGATGCCAAACCAAGGTTAATTAGATGGATATTATTGAGAATTTGATCTTGTGGTTATTGATAGAAAGGAAACTGATAATCAAATTGCTGATCATTTGTCAAGATTATAAAATCAAGAATCATCTGACACTGACAATGCAACAGTTTCCTTGATGAACAACTTTATAATATTAATGAGTGGAAAATACCATGGTATGCTGATTTTGTTAACCCTGATGAACAACTTTATAATATTAATGAGTAGAAAATACCATGGTATGCTGATATTGTTAACTGATGAACAACTTTATAATATTAATGAGTGGAAAATACCATGGTATGTTGATATTGTTAACTGTATTGTAAGTGATATTTTGCCACCTATGCTGACACTGCAACAACAAAGGAAATTCATTCTTGATGCAAAAGCATATTTTTGGGATCAGCCTTATTTATATAAACAACGTAAGATCTGATTATGAGGAGATGTGTTCCTTATGAAGAAACTAAGCTAATCATTCGAAATGTCATGATTCTGAATTTGGAGGACATTTTGGGAGCGATAAAACTGCTTATAAAATTTTAATCATGATTTTCATGAGAAGATGTGTACCTTATGAAGAAACCAAGCTAATCATTCAGAAATGTCATGATTCTAGAGTGATGTGTACCTTATGAAGAAACTGAGCTGATCATTTAGAAATGTCATGATTCTGAATTTGGAAGACTGTGTACCTTATGAAGAAACTGAGCTAATCATTCAGAAATGTCATGATTCTAAATTTGGAGGATATTTTGGGATTCCTTATGAAGAAACTGAACTAATCATTCAGAAATGTCATGATTTTGAATTTGGAGGACATTTATGATTGATAAAATTGCTTATAAAATTTTACAAGCTGGATTTTATTGGCCTATTATCTTTAGAGATGTTTATAGATATATAAGAACTTGTGATTGATGTCAACAAATAGGCAATATATCTAGAAGAAATGAAATGCCTCTAAATTTTATGTTAGAGGTTGAGATCTTTGATGTTTGGGGATTAGATTTTATGGGACCATTTATTCCTTCATTTGGATAATTATATATATTAATTGTAGTAGACTATGTTTCTAAGTGGATTGAAGCAGAAGCTTTACCTCGTTGTGAGGTTAAAAGTGTTTCAATATTTTTAATGAAAAATATTTTCACTTGATACGGAATGCCTAGAATGATTATCACTGACAGAGGATCCTATTTTAGGAATAAATACATTCAGAGATTAGAAAAAAAATTTAATATTATTCATTAAATCTCCACTGCCTATCATCCTCAAACCAGTGGGTTATCTAAAGTTTCTAATAGAGAGATTAAACAAATACTTGAAAAGACTATAAACCCTAGTAGAATAGATTGATCCAGTAGACTGGATACCGCATTATAGGCTTACAGGAATGATTATAAAAATCCTACTGGAACGACTCCTTATAGACTAATTTTTAGAAAGACTTGTCACTTACCAGTAGAATTGGAGCCTAAAGCATATTGGACGATTAAAGAATTCAATTATAATTTAAAAGATGCTTGTAAGAAGAGATTGTTACAATTAAATGAATTTGAAGAATTAAGAAATGAGTCTTATGATAACGAAAAAATTTATAAGGAAAAATTAAAGTTATGGCATGATCAGAAGATTAATCAAAAGAACTTTGAACCAGGACAAAAAGTTTTACTTTACAACACTAGGCTGAAATTATTTCCTAAATTGAAGTCTCTTGGGACCCTTTACTGTGACTCAAGTTTATACTTACGGAGCTATTGAAATTGAAGATCAGAAGATAGGGTTAGGACCCTTTACTGTGACTCAAGTTTATACTTACAGAGCTGTTGAAATTGAAGATCAATAGACGGGAAATAGATTTAAAGTAAATGGGCACAATCTAAAACCTTATTATGAGGGTAAAAGACCAAATTTTAAAGAGGTTTTAATGATCAGTCAACCTGAATGACACCTGAAAAGGTCGGGCTGACGAAGTTAAACCAAGCTCTTTATGGGAGGCAACCCATATTTATCTTTACTTTTATCATGATTATAGTGGTTTTTATTTGAAATTATTGTTAGTCTGTGGTAGTATTAAACTTTAATACTCATATTTACCCTTGAAACATCATAAAAATTGGATCCATGAAGAAAAATTGGAACGCATTCGGATTAGAGCGAAACTATGCAAAATTTTGCCTTGGGCGCCGACGGTGCCCTCGAAGTCGCCAATGGTGGGTTTTTCCTGAGAGTCTAGATAAAATTAATACATAGCCTCGCCGACGGTGCCATCGACCCCGCCGACGGTGAGACCGGCGAATTGGCAGTTATTTGGGTTCAAATGGCGGTTTTTGGGCGGGAATTGTCTTTTTAAACTAGAAAAACTGATTTCTAGTTCATATTTTCCCTCCAAAAATGAAGTGAAACTCTACCAATTTCATTCCTATCGTGTCCAATTCCCCTGATAATCCTAGAATGTGAGTTTTCAATTGATGAAAGTTTATTAGTGCGGAAGCACAACGAATCTTCAACAAGTTGCTGACGAAGAAAGATTAATCAAAGAACGAGGATTCACAAATTGTGGATTGAATAATCTTTTGACAGATATTGAAGAAACGATATTGCGGAGAAGATGGGAAGTGTTGTGCTACACTACCACCACCGTGGTTGTTCTGGTGGTGAAAGAATTTTTGGCATATTTACATGGAATCAACCAAGGAGTTATTTATGTGCGAGGAAGATGGATCACTTTCACTCCTGCATGGATCAACAAATTATATATGATAGAGAATGTTCCTATCTGCCACTATTCCAATTTCTTCCCAGCGAGAAACCAAGTGAATGAGATTTACCAATATTTAACGGTCGAAACTGACGACTGAGAAATAAGAGAAAACGGGTATGTTAGTTTTTCTGCAACACTCCTAATTCCCGTTTCAAAACATTGGCACTTTTTCATTTCTGCGTAACTGTTACCGGCAATGAAGATCGGTAAAGTTTCTAAACAAAGTGCCATTTTGAATTACGACATCCAAAGGGGACTGTCGATCCACATTGGATCAATAATTTTGAAGTCGCTTTTGAGTCTGATCATTCATGGATCAACTTATGGGCTTGGACACCCCTCCACAATTTGCTCACTTTGCAGTCAGTTCCAAGTGTCCTATGAAAATTAGAAAAGGTAATTCAACCTTGGAAACCTTTGGACCCAATTGAACTTATGGGCTTGGACACCCCTCCACGATTTTCTCACTTTGTAATCAGTTCCAAGTGTCCTATAAAAATTGGGAAAAGGTACTGCTACCTTGGAAGGCCTACAAAAATTGGGAAAAGGTATTGCTACCTTGGAAGCCTTTGGATCCAACTGAGAGATTCCTTCACTTTGCAATCAGTTCCAAGTGTCCTATGAAAATTGGGAAAAGGTACTGCTACCTTGGAATCCTTTGGACCCAACTAAGAGATTCCCAGTTTTTTGAGGATAAAAATGACATGGCAATTATAGTAGATCAAGCATCTCAGAATTCACTGCCAGTTCAACCCTTAGTCCCTGATAAGTTTTTGGTGATCCTGTGTCGAATCAAGAAATTAGAAAAGGAGGTACAAAATGTCATGAATGTGATCAATAATATCTTTGATTTCTTCGATCATCTAGACTGGAGGATGAAGGAACATTTTGATCACTCTGGACATTTCAAAGATAGCTTGATACGACTGATGAGGAGGATGAATTTAATAGAAGAGGATTCCACTGAAGAATTTCCATTCTGACCCTTCTACAACCTCTTCGTTCATGTGCAATCAATGGGTGATCTCATAGGAGAATCTAGTACCGAGTCTGAGGATTAGTAGAATTATATTACTACCTATCTATCTCTCTATGTATTTTGATTTGAACTTTATATTTGCTTTGCTTTAGAGTTATTCTTGTAGATCTTTATATAGTTGAGACTAAACATAAGATGTTTTGTTTTTAGCATTTTGCTTCGCTGAATTAATGTATTGAGGTTGAGAGAATACCAAACTTAGGTGAGTTATGTAACGTATATTGTACCCCTTGGAAATTATATATAAATGTGATGTTTTGTGTTGTGAAAGTTTATATGTGCTAAGTACATCATTTTGTCACTTAAAATTATGTCTATAATGATTGAAAAGATGTCATTAAGGCTTGGAATTGATCGAAATTGCGAAAATTTAGAATTTGGACAAAATCAATAGAGCCCGCCGATAGAACCCTCGATGCCCCCGACGACGGATTTTTCCCGAGACTAAGATTCAAAATTCCAATAGAGCACTTCGACGGCGCCCATGACCACACCAACGGAGAGCTCATGAAAGAACACCTTTAACTGTGATTTTGACCAGTCAACCGCCACTATTCATCATCCCCTGCCTCCTAAAAATGCCATTTTTGACCTAGGGCTTGAAAGATCTTGATTAGAAGGCAATTTTAAAGCTTTCTGACACTGGATTTTAACATCTTTAGGTAAGAACATCACTCCAAACTAAAAATATTTTATTTTCACCATGGATTTCTTCCACATTGAGGAGATCCGAAAAATTTGAGAATGCGAAGAAAATTTGGGAAGAAATTCATGGATCTTAGTGTTGAACTCTTAGAATTACTATTAGAAGCCATGATTTGCATGTTTGAAGTAATTTTTGGAATTTTTCTATAATTTGATTTGACTAAAATGGCTCCACTTCAAAAGAGAAGAGTTGAGTTCGACGAGTCTCGCTTCGTCAATACCATGACTCAAAAAAAAATTACTTCCATATTTAAAGGAAAGAAGTGCATACAAGATCGAGGTTTTGAAAGTTCAGAAGGAGAAATCGAACGAGTTATTGCAGAGCGGAGGTGGGAAAACTTTTGTTACACCACAAATAAAGCTGATGCAAATGTTTTGAATGAGTTCTATGCCAAAGTAATTTATTCTGATGACGAAATAGTTCAAGTGCGTGGATTTTTTGTTCAGTTTACAGCAGCTCACATCAACACTTTTTATGAAGTCCCAGACTCTTATAACTGTCAATATGAATCCTTTAGTATGATGGAAAGCCCCCTTAATGATGTGATCAACTTTCTCACTGATGGGAAAGGAACATGGATGATAAAGTAGCAAGAACGGGTAAATTTTTATGCTTCCGTGCTGAATGTCAGCTCTAAGGCGTGGCACTATTTTATTTCCTCTACTCTGTTAACGACCTATCACCTTAGTGAGGTAACTAAAGATAGAGCTATTCTGAATTTCTGTATTCATAACAATAGAACAATAAATGTGGGGAGAATAATTCTTAAGAATTTATTGACTACGGCGAGGAGTGAGAATAGTCGAGGTCTAGGACATCCTGGACTTATTTATAAAATTTACAAACTTTCTAGAGTGGAAAGTGGAGATGAAGAATGGGTTTACCCCAATAAACACATTAGTAAGGCTAATTTAAAGACTTACGAATCCCATGAGAAATGGAGAACTAGGAGTAGAAGTCAAGAACCTTCTATTGGTAGAGATGTCCCCTCTACAAGTTATGACCTTCCACCTTCTAGTTCTCTTACCCTCTCTAATTTGATGAATGAGTTGACCTTGTAGCGAAAGAGCATAGAATTGATAAATGAAAGGATTAGAGGTTAGAACGTTCACAATTATGATAGTGAGTACCTTAAGAGGCATTCAAATTTTGAGATAGCTTATTATGAAGCTCAGGCCCGACACTACAGAGGTGAGCCTGATGTTACTTTTTCTGAGTGCCCCCGGTATACTCAGTATCATCCCCTATTATGAAGCTCAAGCCCGACACTACAGAGGTGAGCCTGATGTTACGTTTCCTGAGTGCTCCCAATATACTCAGTATCAGTCCAATCCACCTGCTGATCAAGGAGATGAAGATATAGCTTGGGATTTTGATATTGAATAAAATTGATGTACTTATATTTGCATTCTTATTTTTGTGATCTTTTGTAATAGAAATGGATGTTTGTGTATTTGGACTTTCATTTTTATTATTCTGTGTACTTGGATAATTTTAATTTTTGTTATAAAGTTAGTGTTATGGTTAAATGTGCATGTGTAGTTTAATAGATGTTGAGTAGTATTGTGGATTGTAATGTACTGTGATTTTTATTTCACATTTTAGTTAAATGTTGAGTAGTATTTTGTAATGTAATGTGATTTTTATTTCGCATTTTAATTGTAATTGTTTTGTGATAGATGTTGAGTAGTATTTTGGAATGTAATGTGATTTTTATTTTGCATTTTAATTGTAATTGTTTTATTTAGTATTGTAGTTAGGAAATGTTGTGCTTATTTAATGTTTTAGTTTTATACTTATTTCAAAATTTCATTACCTGTAATGTAATGTGATTTTTATTTTCGCATTTTAATTGTAATTGTTTTGTTTAGTTTTGTGTTAGTGTTAGGAAATATTGTGCTTGTTTATATTTCAGTTTTATATACTTATTTCAAAATTTCATTGCCCAAAAATTCCTCTAATGATTTATATGTGTAGAAAGCTCCTAATATTACAGACCAGGTGAAGTAAAAAATTGAGAAGGACTGCAGAATTTTCAGAATGTTGAAAATGTTTACAATACTGAGGCATGCTTTATATTTAGAGTTTTAAATTTCAGAATGATAAAAATGCCTACAATACTGAGGTATGATTTATATTTATAGTTTTTATTATCAGAATGATGAAAATGCCTAAAATACTGATGTATGATTTATATTTAGAATTTTTCTTTCCACTGACTGCAAAAATTTCAGAATGATGAAAATGCCTAAAATAATGAGGTATGATTTATATTTAGAGTTTTTCTTTCCACCTTATTATTTCATATTTAAAAATTTAAGTTTGGGGGAGGGAAGAAAAAGATTAACTATTAGATGACTATTTCATATTTAAAAATTTAAGTTTGGGGGAGGGAAGAAAAAGATTAACTATTAGATGTCCTATATTTCAACATTTTAAAAAATTATTTATATGATTTTATGTAGTGCNAAAAATACCCTTGGCACCCCAAACTTTCCCAAAACCTCCAAAATCACTCCAAATGTTCCCAAAAGCCATTTGAACCCCTCAATTGGATTCAATTTGACCAATTTGACCATTTTGACCAATTTATTTCAAATGTCCATCGATTTGGTTCTCCCCCAATTTTAATCCTAAACTCAAATTCACCTTACATGTGACCAATTTAAACCAAATCCAAGCTCAATTTGTCCATGATTTGAGCCCGATTTTGATTTGGGTCAAAACTCTCAATTTTGACCCTATGACTTAATCTCACTCAATTGAACCCATAGCCTAGGCAATTGGCCTCAGNAGTAATCACTTTTGATTGGTATGTCGAACAACCCAATGGATCAGTCAAGACATTCGCTGAGCTAGAACAATTGTTCATGAAGAGATTTGCCAGAGTGCATCATCATGTGTCTTTTAGAGATCTTATAGTAGATAAGCAGAAGTCCAAAGAGACTTTAGTGTACTATATTTTGAGATAGAGAAACCTTAGCTTAAAATTTCAGCCTCAGCTACAAGAACAGCATGCGATTGACATTTTACTCAAAAGCATTCAAGATCCAGTAGTTTTCATGCTCAAGTGACTCACCATTAAATCCTTTGAGAAGCTACTCAGTAAGGCTAGCAATCTTCAAGAATAAGTCAAACATATGGATTCTCATAAGAGAGTAGAGAAATCCAGGATGACCAGAGTATTTGAAAAGAAGTCCGGAGCAAAGGCAATAACCGATAAACAAAAACAACCAATGAAGAACATGCAGAGAATTCTCGTCAGTTGTCATCGCAACAGGCTCAACAACAGACACAACATTATGGCCAGTGTAGCCAGCAACCACCTCAGGGAGCATCATACCTAATAGAGAATAAGAAAATGTCCATTGGGGATTGTAGGAAAGTGGTTTATTCCTTCAAAGATGAGGCTATGCCCAAAATGTTCAAGAGTCTAGTGAAGAGTTCTGAGTTCAGATTATCAGATCTAAAGAAATGCAAAGTGGTCAACGAGAAGGATCAACCAAATTATTGTTCGTATCACAGTTTGCTGGGACACACTATAGAGGATTGTTTCGTCTTTAATGATTCACTTGAGAAAAATCTTAAGGAAGGAAATATAGCGATGCCGTAAGAATATTTAAAAGAACCTAAGAATGGTTCTATAATTTTGATTTCAGCTGAGTCAATCTCTCCAATTGACCCGTAGACTGGAAAAGATGGATGGAGTATGTCTTGGAACAAGCTAAAAAAAATACTAAACAAAAACCAGAATGCATCGGCACAAGCTTCCGTTCATAGTCTTTAGCCTACCAAGCCATAGATGAAGATTCCGCCAGGAAATTAGTAGCCACTAAAGAAGAAGAAGAAGAACACCACCATGAAGACTGATGGCACGGGGGGGGGGGGTAGGATAGAGGTTGCCTCTGCTAGACTAGTTGTCTCGGACTTGGGGTAGAAAATACTCAAACCCATGACCTTGTATGATTATCTTTTTGTCCCTTCGGGGTCTTATGAATATAATGATGTTGACCTCACTTTTGGTTGAGGTCTAGAAACTTCTTTAGTAGCCTAGGTCTCGCCATAGGATTTTCCTATTAACTAGTCCCAGAAAACTAGAAAAGGTACCCCCACCATTAGAAATTCAAAACTCTTCTCTTTACTCAACTTGGAGTTCCAAAACTAGGAAAGGATTTAGTAGCCTAGGTCTAGCCATAGGACTTTCCTATTGACTAATCTTAGAAAATTAGAAAAGGTATTGTAGCCTAGGTCTAGCCATAGGACTTTCCTATTGACTAGTCTTAGAAAATTAGAAAAGGTACTCGCCTAGGTCTAGCCATAAGATTTTCCTATAGACTAGTCTTAGAAAATTAGAAAGGGTACCCTCAACATTAGAAACTCAAAACTCTCCTATTTACTCAACTTGAAAGTCTACATACTGATCTTAACCTTTAGCATTTGGTAGGTAAGATCATTATGAATTAGAAACTCAAAACTCTTCTCTTTACTCAACTTGAAGTTCCACATATTGGTCCTAACCTCCAGCACTTAGTAGGTAAGTTAGAAACTCAAAACTCTTCTCTTTACTCAACTTGAAGTTCCACATATTGATCTTAACCTCTTACAANATCATTCGGAAATGTCATGATTCTGAATTTGGAGGACATTTTGGGATTAATAAAACTGCTTATAAAATTTTATGAGTTGGATTTTATTAGTCTACTATCTTTAGAGATGTTTATAGATATATAAAAACTTGTGATTGATGTCAACGAGTAGGCAATATATCTAGAAGAAATGAAATGCCTCTAAATTTCATGTTAGTAATTGATATCTTTGATGTTTGGGGATTAAATTTTATGGGACCATTTATTCCTTCATTTGGAAACAGAAGTTGAGATATTTGATGTTTGGGGATTAGATTTTATGGGACCATTTATTCCTTCATTTGGGAACTTGATATATATTTAAATTTCATGTTAGAAGTTGAGATCTTTGATGTTTGGGGATTTGATTTCATGGGACCATTTATCCCTTCATATGGGAACTTATACATATTAGTTGCGTAGACTTACGTTTCTAAGTGGATTGAAGCACAAGCTTTACCTCGTTGTGATGCTAAAAGTGTTTCAAGTAGATTTTAATGAAATGCCTATGAATTTCATGTTAGAAGTTGAGATCTTTGATGTTTGGGGATTAGATTTTATGGAAACCATTTACTTCTTCAGAAGTTGAGATCTTTGATGTTTGGGGATTATATTTTATGGGACCATTTATTCCTTTATTTGAGGAACGAAGTTGAGATATTTGATGTTTGGGGATTAGATTTTATGGGACCATTTATTCCTTCATTTGGGAACTTGATATATATTTAAATTTCATGTTAGAAGTTGAGATCTTTGATGTTTGGGGATTTGATTTCATGGGACCATTTATCCCTTCATATGGGAACTTATACATATTAGTTGCGTAGACTTACGTTTCTAAGTGGATTGAAGCACAAGCTTTACCTCGTTGTGATGCTAAAAGTGTTTCAAGTCTCTAAGTGGATTGAAGCACAAGCTTTACCTCGCTGTGACGCTAAAAGTGTTTCAAGATTCGATTGAAGCACAAGCTTTACCTCGTTGTGATGCTAAAAGTGTTTCAAGATTTTTAATGAAAATTATTTTCACTAGATACAAAATGCCCAAAATGATTATCACTGACGAAAGATCCCATTTTAGGAATAAATACATTCAGAGATTGGCAGAAAAGTTTAATAATATTCATAGAATCACAGAAAAGTTTAATATTATTCATAGAATCTCTACTGCCAATCATCCTTAGACCAGTGGGTTAGCTGAAGTTTCTAATAAAGAGATTAAACAAATGCTTGAAAAGACTGTAAACCCTAGTAGAGTAGATTGGTCCACTAGATTGGATACCGCATTATGAGCTTACAAGACTACGTATAAAACTCTTATTGGAAGTCCTTACAGACTGATTTTTGGAAAGACTTGTCACTTACTAGTAGAATTGGAGCATAAAGCATATTGGGTGATTAAAGAATTCATTTATAATTTGATCTTACCAGTAGAATTGGAGCATAAAGCATATTAGGCAATTAAAGAATTCAATTATAATTTGAAATAGTAGAATTGGAGCATAAAGCATATTAGGCGATTAAAGAATTCAATTATAATTTGAAAGATATTGGTAAGAAGAGATTGTTATAATTAAATGAATTGGAAGAATTAAGAAATGAGTCTTATGATAATGACAGATTGGGCGATTAAAGAATTCAATTATAATTTGAAAGATGCTTGTAAGAATTGGAGCATAAAGCATATTGGGCGATTAAAGAATTCAATTATAATTTGAAAGATGCTGTAAGAAGAGATTGTTACAACTAAATGAATTGGAAGAATTAAGAAATGAGTCTTATGATAACGACAGAATTTATAAGGATAAACTAAAGTTATGGCATGCTTGGAAGATTAACCAAAAGAACTTTGAACTAGGACAAGAAGTTTTGCTTTACAACACTAGGCTAAAGTTATTTCCTGGGAAATTGAAGTCTCGTTGGTTAGGACCCTTTACAGTGAATCAAGTTTATACTTACGGTGCTGTTGAAACTGAAGATCAGAAGACGGGAAATAGATTTAACGTAAATGGTCATAGATTAAAACCATATTATGAGGGTGAAGGCCAAAGTTTGAAGGAGTTTTAATGATTAGACATAGATTAAAACCTTATTATGAGGGTAATAGACCAAATTTTAAAGAGGTTTTAATGATCAGTCGATTTAACACCTGAATAGGTCGGGCTGACAACGTTAAACCAAGTGTTTAATATGACATATATTAAAACCATATTATGAGGGTAAAAGACCAAATTTTAAAGAGGTTTTAATGATCGGTCAACCTGAATGCACCCCTGAATAGGTCGGGCTGATGACGTTAAACCAAGCGCTTTATGGGAGGCAACCCATATTTATATTTACTTTTATCGTGATTACCATAGTTTTTATTTAAAATTATCGTTAGTTTGTGGTAGTATTAAGCTCTACTACTCCTATTTACCCTTGAAATATCTTAAAAATTGGATCCATGAAGAAAAATTGGAACGCATTCAGAC